>JAPYZK010000254.1:0-44965 GCA_030522785.1 Platygaster equestris
AATTGAAACAAATTTTCCGAAAGTTCCTTGAATCAATGGAAATTTCTCGATATTTTTTAAAGCACATATGTCAATGAGAAAATCGAGACAATTTTCCAAAATTTCCGAAGGTTTCAGAAAAAAAATACATATGTTTCCAAAATATTGAAACATTAAAAAAGTGTGAAAGATTACCAAATATTTCTGAAAATATTTCATAGTTGACGAAATATTCTCAAAATTATCAGAAATTTCGAAAATTGCTGATAATTCTGGAAAATTCGTGAAGTTTATTAATAATAATTATTATCACAATGTTGGAAAATAATCGTGAATTTTTTTAAATCTGTCCAAAATACACCTGAGAAATTCCGAAATTTTTAGAGAAGGCAAAATTTGTCGAATTATTTACACGCATGCGTCTCTTTCGAAATCCAACTCATCGAAAAAATGTTTCGAGGTTTTCACGTAAATCTTACAGATTTCACTAAAATTACGAAAAAAAAAAAAAATATATGAAAGTAGAGAAAATTCACGAAAAGTCGCCCAAACCGTCAAAATTATCTATAATTTCCCCAAAACACAGAACGAAGTGTAAGATAAATTTTCAAAACCACAACAGGGTCCAAAAAAGTTCCATCAAAAATAAAATTACAAAATAACAATTCCTAAGAAGTTGGCTAAATAAATGACTCAAAAATGACATCAAACATTTAAATTTGTGAAATCCCGATGAATTCCAAGCATTAAAAAATAACCCTCAAATATTAAAAACTTGCATACAATTCTCCCAAAATCATTCAAAATAAAAAAGATCCCAAACGATCTTCAAAAAATGCATAAAAATCCCCAAACAACTGAAAAATCGAAAAATTAATCATTTTGTAAACATTCGTCAAGTGCAGAAAAAAATCCATCCATCATAAAACCAGGTTCATATCACATCTACCACAATCATACCCCCACCCCCCGAAGAATTCAATTAAAAAAATCAATACCTCAAATTTCCCACACCGCCAAAAAAACCTCCGATCCCACAAAAAATGCAAATCCACCGAAGGCTAAAAGCACCGAATCAAGATCTAAAATAACTCAGTCGCAGGGCGCGATCCCCTTTAAACTGCAGTCGACTAGCGCGACCTTGTTTCGGTCCGTATTTTTCGCCCTCTCCACCCCGGCAAGAAACTCCCGCGATTTCGTAAACGGCATAAAACAGTCCGTTTTCGCTATATCTATACCCGCCGCGAATCAGCTGACCCAGCTGATCGCGGCGTCGCGACGCCCTCCGCCACCCGAGTGACGTCACCCCGCTGGCGTCGTCGATGACGCAATAATCCCAGTGCCGCAGTTCCGTTTATCGATCGGTAAACGCCGTTGCAGCCCCTATTACCATAAGTAACCGTGTCGGATAGCTACCTCCCCCCACCACTCTATCCCCACTCCTCGACCCAATAATGGATATAAAAAATTTTTTCGAGAAAATAAAAAAATTTCTCCCATCGGTATCGCTCCGGAGGACTGAAGTCAACCGGCGAAAAATACGCGAAAAATCAGAATCACATGGAAGCACTCCTGAATGCAGTTTTCTCTTCGCCATTCCGCACTCTATCTGATCATTGGGTATTGAAAGCATTTTCCGAACAATGAGGCTGCGATTTGTTCCCGGCTTGTCCGAAACGGTAATTGGGCACCTCGTTTGATCGATCATCGATAAAAATCGTAGCACCAGTTTCAAGGGTACCGAGGAAAACGCGATACACAAGCGCGGAATAACAGTTGTACCCAAATCGCAACACGTCGTTCGACCCTGAATATTGTAGAGCGCAAATCGTTGGCCTTGTAACCTAGTTCCGAGCATCTAGATATCGGCTGTTCCTTCGCATGAGGTAGGTTAGTGGTTCCGCGTGCCACGTTTTATTCCGAAAAGTTATTCTATCGAACTTTGCAAATGCAAAATACGCGTGCTTTAGTTTGAATAACTTCACGGTTCGTGAATAAACGATGGAAGTTGATAAACACGACTCGATACACAATCTACTTCTTTTCAGGGGTAAACGTTATTTATGCAGGAGGTAGAGAATGTGGTTCAGGGCTCGATTCGATTTTTTGGACAGTTTTAAAGAAGGGTGAGTAGTTTTTCGGAATATGAAATAGGTATTTTCGTACCAGGGAGCTATCGATGATTCTGACGATTACTGTTCTGATCCTCGACTTTGCCTCGGACAAAAACGTACGTATTCGCCGAAATTAGAGGTAAGATATGGTGCAAACATAGTTTCTCATCACGATTAACAGGGAAAACATTTTAAAGTACTAATTTCAAAAATATTCGAAGTTCACATTTTTTTATTCGAGTTCAATTCGGTTTAAATCGAGTTCGATCCGAGTTTGAATCGAGTTCGATATGAGTTCGATTTAAGTCTAAATCGAGTTCAATTTGAGTTCGATACGAGTTCAATTCAAGTTTAAATCGACTTTGAATCGAGTTACATACGACTCCAATTTGAGTTTAAATAGAGTTCGATTCGAGTTTGAATCGAGTTCGATTCGAGTGTAAATCGAGTTCGATTCGAGTTTGAATCGAGTTCGATTCGAGTTTGAATCGAGTTCGATCCGAGTTTCAATTGAGTTCGATCCGAGTTTACATCGAGTTTAATATGAGTCCGATTCGAATTTAAATCGAGTTCGATTTGAGTTCGATACGAGTTCAATTCGAGTTTAAATCGACTTCGAATCGAGTTTGAATCGAGTTCGATCCGAGTTTCAATTGAGGTCGATCCGAGTTTAAATCGAGTTTAATATAAGTCCGATTCGAATTTAAATCGAGTTCGATTTGAGTTCGATACGAGTTCAATTCGAGTTTAAATCGACTTCGAATCGAGTTTGAATCGAGTTAGATACGACTGCAATTCGAGTTTAAATGGAGTTCGATTCGAGTTTGAATCGACTTCAAATCGAGTTTGAATCGAGTTAGATACGACTTTAATTCGAGTGTAAATGGATTTCGATTCGAGTTTGAATCGAGTTTAAATCGAGTTCGATTCAAGTTTAAGTCGAGTTCAATATGAATTTGATTCGAGTTTAAATCTAGTTCGATTTGATTTCGATACGAGTTCGATTCGAGTTTAAATCGAGTTCGATTCGAGTTTAATCCGAGTTCATTTCAATTTCAATCCGAGTTTGATTCAAATTCGATGTTTCGTTCATTCTTCAATTTCTCAAGCTTCAAAAGTTCCTAATCTATACGCACCTTTTCACACATTCACAAAATTCCTTCGTTTTCAACTCAAGTTCCCATAATCTGTCATATTTTCTAATCAAGATGATCAACTTCCTATTTCCTGGATGTCGATCGGTCGGCAAACTTAAATTCCATTACATTTTCAAATTTAGGACCTTAATCAGGATAATTATGTTGATCCGACCAAACTTTTCCGTCGAAAACTGGGATCGCGCGAGCACATGCTTTCGGGGCGCGAGGGGCTGCGTCTAAATTCGCGCATTCGTGGCATCGACGACGTCGGCGTGATCCGAAAATAGCAACTACGTCCTTGGCGGATGTGACGTATCGAGTGGATCGATGCAAGACGGGGGCGAGCGCGGTGACGTCAGCTCGCCACCCCGTCTGCTGACGAGTATAGACTCTATATACTTCAGAGTTCGATCGGCAGGTCGCCGGCGCGGATTTTCCTAACCCCTTTAAAGCCGTGTCCTTCGGAGCCCCTTCTGAACTTGATTTAATACCCTGGCGTGCGGCGCTGCCATGACACGCTCTTTTTTACTCGAAAACAAAGCGCCACGTGAAGGTATCTTTAGGTTGTAACTTGGGATTGGCGAACGTAACGAGGATTTAATAGGGAAATGATTCTCTGTTGATTACGATTGTGATTATGGATCGAATTTATGGTTTGGAGAAATGAAAATGATGATGTTCTGAAGTAATTGAAGATATTGCACAAGACATCGTTTTCGACTTGTTTTTTCAGGTCGTGTTACTTTTATGGACAATTTATGATCATGCGGATTTTTCAAAATTTTTCGGAAATTTTTTATCTTGATTAGGGAATATAATAAACTATGCAAAATTTAGTTCAAAAGGAGATCGAATTGGAATCAAAATCGAAATCGAATCTGAATCGAATTAAAAAATGAAACTTCACCCAAAATCGAAACGAAGAATCTAAATCAAGTCGAAAAACTCAACTTGAATTAAAATCGAATTGATAAATCGAGCTCGACTCAAAAACAAATAGAAAAGTCAAACTCGGATCGAAATCAAATAAAAAAATAGAAGTTAAATCGAAAAATCGAACTCGAATTAAAATTAAATTGATGAATCGAACTTGACACAAAATCGAATAGAAAAATCGAACTCAAATCGAAACCAAGAAAAAATCGAATTTGAATCGAAATCAAATCGAACTCGGATTAAAATTGAATTGAGAAATCTAACTTGACTCAAAATCGAATCGAAATCGAATCAAAAAATCGGACTCTAATCGAAATCAAATCGAACTGGAATTAAAATCGAATTGAGGAATCAAACTCGACTGAAAATCGAATCGAAAAATCGAAGTCAAATCGAAAATCGGAGTCGACTCGAAAAATCGGGCTCGAATCGAAATTGAATTGAAAAATGAAACTCGAATAAAAAAATCAAACTCGAATCGAAGTAAATAAACATAACAATATGAAAATGAAAAAAAGAGAAGTGTGATCCGAAAATTAAATAAAAAATTGCAATCAAAAACCCCAAATATGAACCAGGAAATGACTTGAATTATGCAAGATAAAAATCCCAACCTAAACGTCCGAAAATGAAAATCAACAAATTATAAAATTCTCAAATCCAAACAAATTAATTTACCATCCCATAAAATCAATTCACTAAATCCTAACACTTTAAAATTTTAAACTTCAGCAATTTCGATTGCCATAGTTGCGAGATCTCAACATAACACTTCGAAAACGAAAAAAATTGCATATCCAATATTGCAATCATTCACTTGAATCCATTACCTCGCCAAAACAAATTATCATCATTCACTCATCAAAGCTCAAATTTCACGTCTAAATGCACATGATACCTAATATCCTACATCGAACAATACTTATTGCGAATAAACGCGATGAAAAATGGACGTTGCATGCGAGTTTTTTGCCGGTATCGTCTCGACAAACAGGGTTATTGGGTCATACGAAAACTCATTCGATAATAGAACGTCTCCCACTTGAAATATAAATCCCCAGCCGAAAACACGCGGCCGGTATGAAATAACCTCTAATAAAATCGTCCACGCGCGTCGCAGAAGGCAGAAAAGTGTGGCGGAACGTGACAACCCGCCCGGTTCGCTGCCAAAGCAGCCAGAGCTTGCACGTAACGCGATATATATTTAGTCAGACGGTCCGAGAGACAATGCAATACAAGATCTGGTTACGTGCGAGCTTTTCTTTCGAGTGATTCAAGAGTTTTACAGTGACGGTTGTGAAAGGGATGAAAAGCTGCGGAAAAAATCTTCGAGCTTACGAGGTGTAATTCCGTTAAATTCTCGAAGTTTCTCGAAAATTTTTGATTTCAATAGTCGATCGAAAAAAGGATACGCGATTAATATATTTTTCGAATTAATTTTTTTTTCAATAGATCGTACCCACTTTTATGTATAAATTTTTCAAATGTGAACTCGAAAGAATCTTTAAATTTCAAATTCAAACCTTCAACTTGAAACTTCGAAATTTGATCTTATAACTTCAAAATGTCGATTCAAAAAAACTCTAGCTTCTAGAACTTCATAACTTAAATTTTCTTAGCTATAATTAGTCATGTTTTTCTACAATTTCGGCTTTTCAACCTACGCTATTCAGAAAAGCTAAGTTTCGATCGAAAACACGTTCGATTTTCACACTTGAAAGAATAACTGCCCAGAAAATGGTAAACAATAAATATATGAAAATGCTCCACTTTTATAGCCTCGCGAAAGGTAACACTGTCTCCGTAGGTCTTTTCCATGCAAAAATACATCCAAAAAAAGAAATCTCAAATTGCTCTTGTTGGAAAAAACGGTAACGAAGACGGGCTCCGTCAACGAGAGCCCGATGGAACAGGTCCAACGGTAGGAAATAAGCCTCTGACTACGTTCGCGGGATATTCGGGATACGTCGTTCGGGAAGAAATAGGCAGTCCCGATCACTGCCGCATACCCGCCATATGTTCAAACAAAATCGGCCCCCTGCCAGATTCAGTCCGACCGTTCGCTTCTTTTACTACTTGCTTTTTTTCCTACTGCCAATTTCGTTCGTTTCCTTTTTTATATCAAGTTTTGCAAGCTGGATGTATTTTTCATGGTTTTTGTTCTACGGATTACGTCAATGCATAAAAAAAATTTATATATTTTCGTAATTTTGGACCGTAGAAAATCTGAGTACTAATTTATTTCGAAAAACTGAGCCGACATACAATTTGAATAGCAGAATTCCACTCCCCATATAACTGAGGTGCCCGTAGTGGGCAGAAAATAGATCGATAGATTTTTAATTTGATTTTTAAGTTGTCTTGCTTTTATTGTGAACAAGTTTTATTTTTTGTTTTCTCGGCTGTAAAAATGTATTGTTCACTTTCGTAATTTATTGAATGTTTATTTTTGGTAAATCCTATTCCTCTACTTGATTTTTTTTCTCTTCGATCGAGTTTTTCTTCGAAGGTGAGGATTATTCCGAAATGAAGGGCCTTTTTTATTTGTTATACCGTATTAAATGACTTAAACTCGATTCGTCCGATTTGTGTTGTATAAAGAACCTATAAAGCGCGTAAAAACACCTACAAGGAACATCTACGGTGCATATAGGAGACGTACAGGACATATATGAGGCACATTGCTCACTTTTGGTACAACTTGAAGATATGTTCATTCGTCAGGCACTTAAAGGTAACCTAATAGCTCAAAAGTTATTTATTGGTGAATTCTAGTTTACTATAAGTCACATATAAGAGACCTGCTTTCGACTATCGATCACCTACATGTCTCCTATAGACCTCATTTATGTCCCTTACACATTTCCTAGATACGCTTCCTTATACACACTTTATTATGTCCCAAGGGCAGAAAGTTGTTTTAAACGAATGCAAGTACTGTATCCCTCGGCTTCGCCTAGGAATACAATTGCATGAGACTAAAAAAACGTTTGCCTATGGTGCACATCATCGAATTTGTGACTGGATATTAACTGTCGTTTATCGAAGCAAATGAGCTTTTTTAATGTATGATCTTACTTTCATTCATAAGATAGAAGTTTGGCCAAAATTATAGTTAATTACGGTAAACCTTACACACTGAAAAACAATAAAAACGTTTTCTAGGCTCGAGCAGGGTAATAAAGGACTATTTATTGCCCTGAGTAGTATAATAGTACATCATTGCACAAGCAAGTAACGTTGATTTTGCGAAACGAAGAATTGCGGTCCGAGACGAAGCCGAGGATTATAATCGCCTCGTAAAATAAACTTTTTACATTATTCGATTTCTAACCGAAAAAAACGTTTGAAGTACCACTTTTGAGGTTAGAGTCGAATAAAAGACACTTATTCACCAAAAAAATCACTCATTCACATAACTCTCTCATAAATCCCACAAAACCTATCCGGTAAATGTCTAGTTAAGCTACTTTTCCGAAAAATGTCGAAAAAAATTTTTTTGGCACGTAGATTACGAGACTGTCGGCGCTTTTAAAAAAAACCAACATTTTTTTCTGTTATAAACGAAGATAGTTGCAAAATTCGCGAAAGTGGGTAAAAAAAAAACAAATCGAAAAATGAGTATTTTTGATGGGCGAGGTCATTAATAAAAAGCTCATGCCGAAATAATGGTGTTTTTTGCCAATAATAAATATAAAAAAGTGAGTGAAGAGTGAGGTTATGTTGCTCTTGGTTTCGCGATTGAATATTCAAAATAGTTATCTTTTTTTTTTCGTAATCTACGTGAAAAGTCTAATATTTTGACACCTTCAAAAAAAAATTTTTCAACGTTTTTCAGAAAGTAGCTTAACTAGACATCTACCACCTATCCCCTCAACGCACCTCACCTACCACAAAAATCCCCCCGACCAAAAAAACCTCCCCCTTCCCAAAACTCCATAAAAAAACCAATTCAGCCTCCCTTACCACGATTTCCTCTCCAACCCGAAAATGTAGAAAACAAACGCCACCCCTACACTTCTTCGACGACACCGAAAACCACCCCAGGACCGCCCGAAGCACCATCACCGTGACCCGCCACCAAACTTACATTTGTTCCAATGGTCATGGTTCCTCGACACGAAGTGCTCGGTTGACTCCAAGTTGCGGTGATGGTCATGATTGTTGTTGGAATCAGCGGTGATGGGACCCGGGTGGTGATACGTCGTGTCCGGGGCGCTCGGCTGGTGGTTCCTCGTGGCCGGCAGATTCAAGGCTCCCGTGGGTTCCCCGCCGGCGTCCTCGACGGTACGCATCGCGGCCACGTGCGCTTCGTCACCCTCGCGCGTTGTCACTCATCTCCGGATTTCCCGAACCATATCCTTCCCAACCAGGACCCTCCCTAGGAACCTCATCGCGCCAGTCCGGAGTTCACCTCTCCTTATCACTTTTACCAAAATTTCGGGTATCCCCGAAAAACCCCGTCACACTAGTCCAAAGTTCCGATCGAACCAACGATCACGAAAACCAGGGACAAAGTCCTGACCTGATGACACGAGCGACCGGAACCCTTCGCATCACTGATCCAGGTCGAAGGGTGGTCCGCAGCGGTCAATCCCTTAAAACGCGGCACGTGGGAATGACAGCGAATGAGGGAAGGTGCATTCCGGGGTGGGTGCAGCGTGAATGACACACCAAAGCGTGATGCTTACCCTGGTACAAGTCCGCGTAGATCGTCGCCGAGATAGCCGGGGCCTTCAGGTCGAAGGCATTCCGCTCGGACGAGAGGAACCCGAGGACTTCCGAACGTGGAATACGCATGCAACGGGTTGTCCGGTCCTGTTTCCCTGATTAACGGAAACCGTTCAAGTTTCCTCCCGGTACCGGAACATGTCGCACTTGGGTAACTCGGTAACGACGTCGCCGACACACCGGCGAACAACGAGAAAAAAGTCTTGGCGCGACACTTTTCGGAAGGGAAAAGTCGAGCTCGAGAAGTCGACTTGAGCTCGCACGAAAGGCCGGCCACGAAGTAACTGAGTCGGGATAGCGTTCGGCGCGCTGCTATATGAAAAACCGTACTGTGTGTAAAAGCGGCGAACGGCGCTTCGGTGACGTCACCGCGGCGGACGTCATAGACCGATACGCATGGATCGATGGGCCAAGCCTCGTAGCTTACCTCGATTGGTTGATGCGGGGGCTGACGTCACGGGCGCATAACGTCATCTCAGTCCACCCCTTCATCCCCCGGAGCAGTTTCGACCCCTGTGAAGTTTTGCATGACGACAGCGCGGACCTCGGAGGCAGTGGAAGACGACGCCGGGGGGTCGTCCACGCGCCGGCCGCCTCTTTGGTCGTCTTTGCGGTTGGGGTTTTCGATTCTGGAAATTTTTTAATTACTTCCTAAAGACCAAATATTCATAGCTAGTTGCTCGGCTAGTTGGCATTAGTTTACGAAAATCATCGAAACTTACGAATTATGCAAATTTCTATGACTGAAAAAAAAAATTATGACACATATCATTCATCAGCCAAAATTGCAGGTGATTTTACATATTTCGAAACGCTCGAGAAATTTCGTTAAATTCTACGAAACAAAAACTTCGTATAGAAACTTTGCAATTGGACAGAAAATTTCTAATTCCCAAATGATACGATATCGATTTTCATAATCGTAAAAAATGTCGACCATTTTGCACCATGAACTGAAATTTCAAAGTTGTGAATCATGAACGCGAATAAGTTCTGTCAGTATTTCCGATCATACATAACAAATACACCGATTTTCTAAATATGTAAAATTATTTGAAACATCACCCATTTTCCAGGTTTTTCCGAAAATAAATTTATCTTCCATTCAATTACTGTCTAATTGTATCCCATTTTCAGCCACTCTTTTCATTGATTGTTCCAGTTTATACGTTTTTTATAACCTTCTCCGCAGGAACGAAAAATTTCGATATTTATTTATAGCTTTTATCGTCCTCAGTAACACGAAAAATGACATAGCTCACCAATTATAGTTCATTGAGGAGGTATAAAATAATCATGAAAAATTTTTTGCGGACAGTGCGCTCTGATTCTTTATAAAAAGATCTATTTAATTTTCTATGGTTTCACTTTTTGTAAGTCGCAATTTTACATTGATTGCTCCAGTTTGTTTTTTCAAAGTTTGTGTGTGTCAAAAACCAGGTTTTTGATTAATTATTGTAACATAGGTTTTTAATATTTAATATAAATCAGAGATAAAATGCTTCGCGATGAAATATTTTTGGAATTTTTCGTTATTATGTACATACATGAATTTTTGTTTCTTCTTGACAGACTGGTAAAAATTGCGTTCAAATCAAGTTTTACGAATTATAATTCTGTAAACAGTGAAACAGTAAATTTAAAAATTTTTTTTTAAAAAGTTTATATTTATGAAGTTTTATTTATGAAAAAGTTTATAAATACGTAAAAAACAATGTCTTCGCGTGCGAAACTTTGTTTATAAAAAATGTAGCTATCGATTGATAGAACATTTGTTTCAATTATAGAACAATGAATCGATATGAGAGGTAACAATGTTACATTTTATCAAGTCATGTCTACAAGTCGAAACATATTTTAATTCGTGAATGAAAAATCTATATTTCTCTTTCCATCTGGCAAATTTGACTTTATTTGTCGATTCAAATTTTGCCATCTCCCAAATTTGTGTCAGTTTTGAATTTGTGTCAAACTAAACAAATTTCTGAATACTGTAAATTTTTCTGATCAAAAATATCGTGATTCCCGAACTTCTGAGATTGTCCGAATACGAAATTTTTCAAAGTTCGAATTCTCAAATAGTTCAAATTACAAAATTTCTGTTCGAAAATTGACATTTCAAAATTCCTCGTTCTTAACAGTTGAATTAAATGCTCAAATAACGAAATTTTTTAAGTCCCAAATTCAAATTCGATCACTCTTAAATTTCATTTTTTTTCTCTCACTTATTAGATTCAAGTTCCTAAAATTCAACTTCTACACAAATTCCATACAACTCCAGTACCTTTCTACTCGAATTTTCAACAACTTCAATTTTTTTTAATGACTCAAAATATAATGTAAAAAATTTTTCAATCACGAAAATGTCATTCAATAATTCTGCACTATCCATGGCAAAATTTATCAATCGAGTTAAACGCCCACTTATAAATTAATAAAGTCGCGTACGTGCCTCAAAACATCTACGACAAGTAACATTTCAAGGGTGATCAATTTTTTATTTTTACAAAATTTGAAAAAAACAGGGTCACTTTTTGCGTGAAAAAAGTATAGAAGGCATCAAGCGTTCTGCGGAGGCGGAAACTGATCTCTTTGACCAGCCACCGTTATCCATACACGAATCACTGACTCGGAAGTTACGCGGCTGGGTTGAGTTAGGTAGTAATGGTATTGTAGTAGCCAGTCGTAGTAAACGACAGGGTGATACATACGTAAATACGTGAATGAAACTTTGATTGAGCGGGAAATCGATACGTCCCACGCTCTAGGAAAATTGGAAAATTCATTTCCCCTTCGATCTAATTATACCCTCGATATAGTACGTGTGCGTACGCGTGGCAGTCTTCCGTTTTAGGGTTTATTTTCAAGAAAATTGTAAAAAGATTCGTATTCATCAACAGGGGTGTTTTTGGACCATACAAGATAATGGAATACTTCGAAAAATGTGCGAACTTTTCGAATTTTTAAGTTCAATCTCATAGATTTTCAAATTCTGCGATGAAATTCTATTTATTGAGTAACGAACTTCGAAAGTTTGTTTCAACAACATTTTAGAAACATTTGAGAAGAAAAATTATTCAAAAAACGTTTTTTGGTCTCCAAATCATCAATTTTGAAAAAATTTCCGATGTTTTATCCATGAAAATGTTCAATTTTTCTAAATTTAACTTTCGAAGTTGACAAAATTTCAAGTTTTTGTACTTTAAATTCTTCGACTCGAATTTTAAATTACTCTAAAATTCTGAATTTTGGATTTTTAGATACAACAATTTTATTTAATTCGTGAAAATTGAAAATTTTCAAATTTGACTTTCGAAGTTTCTAGAATTTCAAATTTTGGTAGATCGAATTCTTTTTATTCGAATTTGGAATTATGCTTGAGTTTTTGAGTTTTTCAATTTTCTCTTCTTTTAGTCGAGTTCTGAAGTTTTCAATTATATTTTTAATATATTGAAATTTCTCTCACGTTAATTTGTGTGTTGCCAAACTTTGAAAAATGGACAACTGCAGAACTTCGAATCTTCGAGATTTTGAATCAAGAAATTCCTGAATTCGGCAATCAGAAAGTACGAAAATTCTACATTTTGGATTTTCGAATCCAACAATTTAATTCCATTTATGGAAATTGAGAAATTTCCAAATTTGACTTTCGAAGTTTTCAAACTTTTCAATGTTTGTGTTATATATATTTTTTGGAAGACCAAATATATAATTATAGGGAGGATTGATATTTGAATTCTTAAGTTTTTGCATTTTTCACTCTTTTAGTCAGGTTCCGAAGTTTTCAATAATTATTACTTTTTCGAAATATTCTTCTAATGTTAAGTAACAACATTTCATAGAAACAGTGAAGTAATTGATTATGAATCATAAAATAATTTCTAAAATGATATTTAAAAAATATTTCAAGTTTGGCAAGTTACGAAACATCAACAGCAAATTTTCGGATTTCCAAGTTTAAATCCAGAAATTTACTAATTCTCCAATAACGAATTCTAAAATTTCTCAATTTTTGATTTCGACATCAAACAGGAAATTAATCATCCATAAAAATGTTGAATTCTCAAAATTTCACGTTCGAAATTTCTAAACTCAAAAATTTTCGTACAATGCTCACTCGAGAAGTCAAACTCCTATTAAGCACTCAAAAAAATCACTTTCCACTCCAAATTCTCCATGATTTACAGGTAAAAGTCAAATTCCTACACTAGACGATTTACTTTATACCCATCCGCATAATAATTTCTTTCTACGAATAAATAAATTACGAGCTATTTTTTCTGGATGTGATAAACATAAAAAAACAGTCATCCATCAAAAGACGTTTTTTTCGCTTCAACAATTGCGAGAAAAAAACGATGCTTCCACTTTCCCACGTTCAAAATCGAGGAAGAATCTCGCTGTTTCATTTTCGTTTGGTTTGAGTTATAAGTTGAATGGCTTTTTTTTGTCAAAGAAAGTCTGAATGAAATTGAAGAATTCTCGCCAAGTTTTCATAAAGTAAACGAGTGTTTACGTAATTAATAAAAAATGCGTCTACGGAAGTAAAAGTTTATTGTGAATTTGAATGTTTTTCTACATTCTTATCTTTTCAGAAATCAGTATGTTGATTACTCAAGAAAAATTGGAAAAAAGAAGGAAAGTGAAAAGTTGTTAGAGTGATGAACATTCTCGAGATTCCATCAATTTCCGAGATCGATGAACTTTTTCGTATGGGTTCTTTTCTAATTTTCAAAATTTCACGAAATTAGAGTTAAAAATTCAACAATTACGCGTTTAGTTTATGAAATTTGTATAACTAAAACTCGAATTCCCAAATAATTTTGGATTTTTAGACAATTGTATACGAAAAAGAATGAATAAATTTATACGAAAAGAATTCATTCATGATAAATTTATCGATAAAATGCGTCACGCCAATTTTTAAGGGGGGTGGTGGGAAGGGGGGGAACCAAATGTAACAAATCAATGTTGAACGATGAAAAAAATTTTCTTGCTACCAAAAAGAAATCGCGAGTCTGCGTCTGATCGAAACGGATTTTTCTACTTGCGTTTGAGCTATATACAGTACGCCAGAAGCGGTCGGAAATGATTAAATAGATGCGTTGTATCTAATTTTGTGTGGATAAATTGTACAAATTTTCCTGATTTTTTTTTATTTCGGAATTTCTAATTGTGACTTCATAATTGTATAGGAAAATTAAAATTGTAATGAAATTTCAACATTCCGAAGATCACTTATTCCTAACTTATTCCTAACAAACATCAGGAATGGAAATATAATATTTTCTTAGCAAACTCGATGTATTGTGACATCGAAACGCAAATGTCACATGGATATTTTCAATAGATGTGTGTATAACATCAAAAACATGAATGTTTTAATATTAAAATAATATTATGTCAACGAGCTTTGTAGCTCAGTGGTTAAGCCACCAAGTTGCCAATCCCGAGGATCTGGGTTGACGTCCCGGCTGGTCGGGATTTTTTTTCTGGGAGAAAGTCCAGAAGGACAAGCAAACCTTCGATAGGGCCTAGTAGACCACCGAAAAAGGGATTCAACCATCCAACTATGTTACCATCACATGGTTTTTCATGGTTTTCCAAGTGAGTCAAATGGTTGATCTCAGTTAACTCAAGTTGACGTGGATACCGGTGTAGGGGGGACTCCATGGAGGGGAGTAAAAATGCAAGAGAGGTGCCAAAGACTAACAATGAGCATGACAAAACACGACTAAAAAAAATTCTAATATCATACATTATCACAGTAATATAACTTCAATCTGATACTACTATTATTATCATATAAATAATATTGTGAATATTATGTAATAATCTATATATTAATATACATATGGATAATATTATTCCAATAATAATATTTTCTAATAATTATTAAAATACAATAATAATTTCCTATATCAAAACCACCCCCCCTCTCACAACAGCTCTCTCATAAATCCACAATAAACGAAAAAATCTCCTCGCTAATCAAGGAACTCGGCAGGATCGCGCACCCTCGAGCGTTTTCAAGGAGAGCCGCGCGCAAATGCAACATTGTTGTACGCGAGGTGAACCCGTCGTATGACAATCTCCGAAGCACGGTGCCCCGTGCTCCGAAGACTTGTCGGCGTCCTTTGCACTCGCGCGGCCAGTTCCTTCCTCCGTCTCTGTCCCGAGGCTCGAGAGCGGTCTCTGTTTCTCGCCGATAGATCACGGAACGATGGACGATTAGTAGTGCTGCGTGTGAAAGGGAAAGCGAGTGGTCGGCTCACGGAGGAGGACGATCGACCCGGCCTCACTCGACACACTACCTGACTCTCCGTGTCTCGATACCCGACTCTCTCTCTGCATCCACGTAATGCACTCGCGTTTATCTCCGCGCGCTCCCGAGTCCCGACTCTTTTCCACGAGGGACTTTCCAGCCAGACTATTGTCACTTAACTGGTTATATTTGATTCTAACCTCAAAGTGGTACTTTGAGATGTCTTTTCAGCGTTCTAACCTCAAAATAGGTGATTCAATTGTATTTTTCGGCTTTTTGTGGTAAAAAATGAGACTTTCCAGCCAGGCTGTTGTCACTTAACTGATTTTCGTCGATTCTAACATTAAAGTGGTACTTTGAAATGGTTTCTCAGCACTCTAACCTCAAAATAGGTGATTCAATTGTATTTTCCGGCTTTTTGTGGTGGAAAATTAGACTTTTTAGCCAGAATATTGTCACTTGACTGATGTTATTCAATTCTAACCTCAAAGTGGTACTTTGGAATGGCTTTTCAGCACTCTTACCTCAAAATTGGCATTTCAAATGTGTTTTTCGGCTTTTGGTGAAGAAAAGTTCGACTTTCGAGCCAGGATACTGTCACTTGACTGGTTTAATTCAATTCTAACTTCAGATTGGTACTTTGAAATGTCTTTTCAACGCCTAACTTCAAAACTGGCGCTCAATCGTATTTTTCGGCTTTTCGTGGTGGAAAATGAGACTTCCCAGCCATGCTGTTGTAACTTGAAGGATTTTCTTCGATTCTAACCTCTAAGTGGTACTTTGAAATGGTTTCTCAGTACTCTAAACTCTAAATAGGTGATTTAATTATATTTTCCGGCTTTTTGTTCTGGAAAATTAGGCTTTTAAGCCAGAACATTGTCACTTGACTGGTTTCATCCAATTCTAACCTCAATGTGGTACTTTGAAATGTCTTTTCAGCGTTCTAACCTAAAATTTGACGCTTCAATTGTATTTTCTGGGTTTTTGTGATGTAAAATTGGACTTTCCAGCCAGACTGTTGTCACATGACTGATCTTCTTCGATTCTAAGCTCAAAGTGGTACTTTGGAATGGCTTCTCAGCACTCTAACCTCAAAGTTGGTGCTTTAATTGTATTTTCCGGCTTTCTGTGCTAGAAAATTATGATACGGATGAAGAAGTCAAGAAAATTTATCCTAACACACGGGGTTTTATCAAAAAATGGGAGAAATTTGATTTGAAGAAGTAACTTTCTTCATTATGATAGAATTTTCATTCCAATTCACCTCCGAATTACTCATCGTGATTTGCCACCTTCTAGCGCCCGCGAAACGTCACTTTAACAGACACTCATGAATTTCTCAACATTTTTCGCTGCTGCCCTGGTCGTTTCTCGCTTTTAGGTCAGACTGCAGAACTTCCCTCAAGAATCAGCTCCCATCAGACATTAATCACTCGCCTTTTAGCGAGATTTACATTACTGAACCCAGAGAAAAAATCAAATTCGGAACTTTCACTCTTCTCGATTTTTATTTTACGGAAATATTTTATACAAGGATTTTTTCGAAGAGGTTGGCGTCCGGGGCCTCTCGAAATGTACAATTTCACAATGCGCGGCACGAAAAAATATGTAAATGATGCTTAGGTGATCTGTGTCGAATCGGCATCAACGTCGCCTTGGGCCATAAGCGATTTCTTTCTTCTTCGCCCTCAGTACATCGACCTTATAATTTTGCAATGTCGTACATCTTTTTGAGATGATTGTACTTTCTGGGTATGAATCAGTCAAAATTGACTGCCTTACGGTGAATGATCAGTGATCATCGGAGTTTGAATGTATCACTAGGGTGTTCAGATAGAAAGAACGAAGAACCAGGACATGTTCGTCGTTCCAAAATGTTCGCGGCCAGACGAGCGAAATAAAAATTGAAGGAGGTATTGAAAATTTTCAGAAACTGGAATTTTTGGAAATTATACAGAGTGCTGAGGACTTATACAATTTTCAAAATTGCTTGTATTTTCTAAAATGAAATTCTCGAATTTTTTCAAAAATTATCTAATTTTTTATAATTCTAAAACATTGATAAATCTGCCAAAATTAACAAATTTCGGAAACTTGGCATTTTCAAAACTATACATAATATTTAGGACTAATAAAATTCTCAAAATTGCGTATATTTTTGGAAGTTCTACATTTTTTCGAATTTTTAAATTTTGACAGATTTATTAATGTTTTAGAATCACAAAAAATGTTATTCTTTTGAATCGTCGAAATTTTCAGGATTATAAAATTGTTTGAAATTTCCAAAACTTTCAAAAACTTCGAACGTTAAAAATCCTCATTACTTTTAGAATGCTAAAAATTGTTCAATATATAGCGATTTCGAAAATTTATCTCATTATTAAAATTCCAGTGTGGTCAAAATATTCAAAATACTCGAAACTTTAAAAAGTCTCAGATTTTTCAAAAATTTTGAGATTAGATATCTATATTGTCAAAATTCTCGAAATTCCTAAAGTTTCCGAATAATAAAAATATTCGAAAATCTTGAAACTTTGAAAATTATCAAAATTTTCCTATGAAAATTCAAAAATCTTCCCAAATTTCAAAATTCTAAAGATTTTCAAAATTTTCGAAATTCATGGAATTTTCGAAACTTTGGATATTCTCATAATTATCAGAAATTTCATAATTTTCTGAGTCTCACTATTTTCGAAATTTTTCAAATTTTCACAAATTTTAATGATTTTTTAAATTCCCTACACATCCACACTTATGAAATTTAAAAACAGTCAAAATATTTCGATTGCTCAAAACTTTGAAAACTCTCCAATTTTTTAAAAATTTCAGTATTATTTATACTGTGCAAATTTTCAAAATTTTTGAAATTCAGGAATAAATAAATTATTCAAGTTTCTCGAAACTTTGAAAACTCTTGAAATTTTCATTATTTTCAGTCATTTTCAGTATTTTTTAAACTCTTGACATTCTTTGAGCGCACTTTTTCCAAAGTGTGGGATAAAATATAGTTCGCAACCAGTGAAATAATTATTTTTTTGATTTATTAGTAATTAGTAAATTAAATAGAAACTGTTATTCCACTAATTGCGAAATATACTATTATTTAGAGTTTCAAAGTTTTCTAACTAATGTGTTACATCATCAGGGAAAAATAATTCAATAAATAATAATTCAGTGTAAGCAATAAATTATAAAATTTACAAATCGAATGACAACAATGGATTAACCAACATTAATTAAGTGTCGAGTTCGGATGTATAAAATATGACATTGCTTTTGCGTTTGTAATATTTATAACACTCGAAACAAATGAATACTTAGTGCATAAGCAACAAAATTTGTAAAAAAAACTTGTTTCCAAAAATTTTTTATCGAAAGAACAAATTTTGATGCGTCTTACATGATTTCTTCGGACTATTTAGTAAGAACCAGAAAAAGAAGAAAAAAGATAAAATGCTGGTTTTTTTTTTTAGAATTTACCATCATGAATACGAAATGTTCATCAGTTTATATTTTTCAAAATATTCGATCGCGAAATCGAAAATCAACTTTTAATCTTTGTAATGTGCAGTAATTAAGAATCGAAAGGACTTTCGTATGAAATTCGAATTTAAAAACTTGAAAATTACGTAATTACTCACTCAAGGCTGCAAG
Organism: Platygaster equestris; assembly: GCA_030522785.1. Lineage (NCBI taxonomy): Eukaryota > Metazoa > Arthropoda > Insecta > Hymenoptera > Platygastridae > Platygaster > Platygaster equestris. The sequence continues at coordinate 18,819 of JAPYZK010000254.1, forward strand.
TAATCAAGGAATTCGCAAACGTGTTAAAATTTTCACTTTTTTCAGAAAATAGATAATTTCTTTTTTTTAATATCGATAACTCGTTAAGATTAGTTTTTAAATTAACAGTAAAATGTCGACAAATTTGAATTTTTCGTCGATTTCCAGATTGCATCTGCACTTACACAATCGAAAATTGACTAACGAACAAAAATTGCTGGATGACAAACTGATAACAGGAAAAAAAGATACTTCAAAAATTCATCAAAATTGTAGATCATTTTCAACACAATTAAAATAAATTTCGAAATTTCTGATTTTCTATTTTACATCATAAAGTGATAACTGTGAACTCGAGTAATTTGCAAATTTTTCGAAATGATTCGGACCACGAAAAATCAGTCGAAACATCGAGAATTAAAAAGTAAAAATGTAAACAAAAAAAAATTGAGATTTCGAAAACCAAATTAATTATTTTAAATACAACTGATTAAAATCTCCAGAAAATTTAACAACTTCACATATTTTTCGAGAAATCACCAAACAAACTCAATTTTCCCACCAAATATTTTGACTTACACTACATCTTTTCTCCCCATTATCATTCGTCTTTATTATCGCTACAATTTTTTTCTGGAGTTCACATCAATCTCTGAATAAATTTGAAACAGAAACAAGCAATGTTGACACCGTCATTTTTCATCCAAAAAAAGTGTGACAAAAAGTGTGTTCGCGCGTACAGAAACGTTTTGTAGCTATACAGTTTGACGAAACCGGGACAAAAAGAGTTTGGAGGAAAAAAACTGAAGCATCACGATCGAAGATCGATTGTAATGGAGAAGCGTAATAAAAAATTCCATAGAACTTTCTTGTTTCTACGACATAACGTGGAAATAAATGGGTCGCTGACGTACATTATTCCGCCATAACTGACACCATTCCCGACCATTCCTAAAGCGTCCGCACTGTACGAATCTCAATAATGCCGTTTATTTGAAAAGGAAATTCTACTTATCTTCCAACTTCCGAGTGTTTTAAAAAAAGTTTTCGGAAATTTGGTTTACCTACTTAGATTTTCCAGTGTTTTTTTTCGTTTAAAAAAATTTTCGCAAAATTGTTCGCGATTTTTTAAAATGTTTGAATATCTTCATTTCTTTAGAAGTCTCTGTAAATTGTTTCGGATTTATATTAATTTTTTTTTTTTTTTTTTTGAAGTGTATGCAGTGGATAAAATGGGAAAAAATTTACGTAACATTTCAAAAACTTTGTAAATTTCGAATTCAATAAATTAAATAGAAGAAAACTGCAAAATTTTGCAAAATAGTTCGCGATTTTTTAGAATGTTCGAATACCTTAAATATTTCCGGGAATATTTACCAACTGCTCCAAATTTTTTACATTTTCATTTTTTGACGAGTGTATAGTGGATAAAATGGGATAACATTAGCAAAAGTTTCGTAAATTCCATAAATTTCGGATTTTTGTGGATTTTTCCGAGTTATACATAAACATTCATAAGAATTTTCGGTAAAACTAGAGAATTTCGAGAATTTTTTGACCAATTTCTCGAATCTTTCGAATTTTTTTCATACATTGGTAGAATAAATGGGAAATTCCTCAAATTATTCACAATTTTAAAGTTCAAATTAAATGGATTAAATAAAAGAAAACTTCAAAATTTTTCAAAATAGGTCGCGATTTTTTAAAATGTTCGAATATCTCAAATATTTACGGAAATCTGTTGTTTCGAATTTCTCTCATCCTCATTTTTGTACAAGTGTATGCAGTGAATAAAATGGGGAAACATTCACCCGAAATTTCATAAATTTAACGAATTTCAGATTTTAATGGACTTGTCCGAGTTTTGAACATTTATGAGAATTTTCGGAAAAACTGAAAAATTTTCGACCGATCTCCCGAATTTTCTGCATTTTTTCAATACACTGATAAATTAAATGAGAAATTCCTAAAATTATGTAAAATTATGAAATTCGAATTCTTAATAAATTCAATAAAAGAAAACCGCACAATTTTTTAAATTGTCGAGACCGTTCGAAATAAAAGAAAACTCTTTCAATTAAAGATTCTTCCAAAGTATAAAATATTGCTCGTAATGCTACACATTTTTAAACAATCAAATTGTGAAAATGTTCTCCTTCGCTCTAACCTCAAAATTGGTACTTCGCATGCATTTTTCACTCGCCTTCGACTCGTGCCACAAACGTTCATTTCATCAAAATCAACGTTTCCTCATTATACAATAATGTACTACTAATAATAAAAAATTTCGCAATATCTTCCGGAATCCTCCAAAAAACTGCATAAATCCCTGAAATTCCTCAATATTTCCAAAACGCGCCCAACAACAAAACCCCAAAACATCTCAACTCTCAAAAATCCCCCCAAAAACCGTATCAATATAAAAACAACATCCTCATTCCACATGCGCATTGCTATCATTTTTTTCGCTACACCGATTTTCCTTCACCGTCCCCAACATCAGCATACCCGAACCCCTTTTTTGCCCCCGGTCATTAAACGCACCGTCATTCGCAGCGTGGGAAATCGTACGAACTGACAAAAAAAAATCTCCAATCGGGAGATAATAATAACGGAATTTTCGTGCACACACGTGGAATATTGTGTACATATTTCGCCGGAGCGGAGTCAACAGGTAGTAAGTACACGCTTTCTCCGGTACTTTTTTCTGCCTATTCACGAGCCGTGTCTTTGACATAACTTAGATCGTATGCCGACCCCTTGTGCGTTCGCCCGACGACACGATCGGAAAGAGTCAATCTTTTGCATGGCTCGGTACCCGAGTCGTACGAACACGTGCGCACACATGTTCGGTACATCTAAACTCACTCTTCCCCTTGCACTTTCTTCGGCTCGATTGGTCCTCGTTCGCGAGGTAGACACACAGCATGTGACGTTCAGGAAGTATCAGAACAAGAGTCCTATGGGTCATTATAGTGTCTAGTATCAATCTAGTATCACTATTGATCGAGTATCCGTCGACTTATATCGGTCAAAACGAAGCAAAAAGTGATACTACACGTTTCTACCTAACCTAAAAAAGTCCAGTCAACTCATTAGAGGTTATTCTGGATCCATAGGGAATAGTACATTGTTATGCAAGCTGGCATTGGTGATTTTGACAAAATGAATGGTTGTGGCACGAGCCGAAGGCGAGTGCCGTAATCGTTTCGTCAAAATCGACAATTGCCAGCGTGCGCAACACAGTACTTTTCTTCACGATGGCCGAAATATACACTTAAAGTGCCAATTTTAAGGTTAGAGTGAAGAAATAGTATATTCTTATGCACCAAAGGGCAAACATTTGGGAAAGCCGAGGAACACTGTCGCATGTGTATAAAACAGTGACGAACGCAGAGGGGGGTTTCGGGGGTTGAAACCCCTCTCGAAATTTGAAGAAGATTGATTGTTTTTGTAAGTATAATGATTAGAAATTTTAAATGGAAAAATGTTTGCTTCGAAATCTTAGAGATTCAATATTTAAAACTTTCAAATTTTTGTAAAACTATAGATGAATTTAGAAAATTAGGTACTCCAAAATGACAATTTTGAACGAAATTGTAAAAATTTTTGAATAGTCCGAAAATATCAAAAATTGTGAAATTTTTGAAAATTCGTGCTTTTAAAATTTTTTATGATTCTAGAAATTTCGTTACTTTTAGAATGTTTGAATAATTCGAAAAAATTAAAAATTTTGGAAATTTCGTAGATAACGAAAATCTCGAAAAATCATCAAACTTTTGTAACTCCAGAAAACTTGCGAATATGCCAAAAATTAAGAAATCAGAAATTCCAACGATTTCAGTGATTTCAAAAATTATAGTAATTTCGAAATTTTCGAAAATTCTAAAAACTTTCCAATTTCTTAAAGAATCTGATAAACCTCAAAAATTGGTGCATTCTGAAAATTTCGAGAATTCGCAAAATTTTGTGAAGTCCAAATACGTCAAAAATTATAAAATTTTTCAAAAATTCATCGAATTTCTAACATTTTTAGAATTTTAAACATTTCGTATACATTCAAAGGTTTGAGTATTCCAAAAAATCCGAAAATTTACAATAATTTTGGAAGTTCCAAAAATTCGAAATTTTTACAAATAACGAGAACATTACATATTTCAAAAATTTTTTAAATTACGAGTAATTCAAAAATGTCCAAAATCGCAGAAATCACAAAAACTTCAAAAATTCCAAAAATTTCGAAAATTAAGAAACAATTTTTCCGAAAACCCCTCCCGAAAATGTTTTCTGCGTCTGCCCCTGGTCTAAAACAACGTTTTTCGGGCAATAAATGACAGTTTATTGCCCTGAAGTGTACAAATGTACATTATTGATCACTATACCAGTGTTGTGAATCAACTGAGTACATAAATAACCGATTAGAAACGAAACACAAAAAACCTTTTCCCACAAACCCCCTGACATAATACCCGATAACGATTCCCCCCACCCCCCTTCCTGCCCCCTTGGCACAATCGCGAAACGCAAAAAAGGCCCCCTCGACAGTTCATCGAATCCCATACCAAGTGCCTCGGCACTTCTAGCCCGGCGCATCACCTAAGGCGACCAGAGGCCAAGCCTCTCTCTTTCGCGGGAGAGAAACTTTCAACGTTCCTGGAGGGACCCCCGCGTCAGGATCTCGCGAACGGGCCCGCCGGCAGGTGGAAGATACCAGGTCAAGCCACCTCAAACTCGCGACGCTGTGATTAATTGCAATTACCCGGGGATCGGAGGATTTTACCGGGGAAACGCTCCCCGTTGAACCACTGATTTTCTGATTTTACGATAGAGTTGTTTCATGAAAAAAATTTTTCATTTCATTTGAATTCACTCTCTACATCCACTTCAGTAAAATTCCACTGGCTAGCAGTGGAAAGGAAGCCACTGAGCATCAGTGGGATGCAGAACAACAGAAAAAAGTCATGTGATCCGATGACTGGCTAATCAATAACCATAAATTTCACTGATTCATCAGTGGAAATTAAGCCTCTGAGGAATCAGTGTCGCTGAAATTATTTTTATTCAGAGAGCACGCTTACAGGGTAGTACGTACAATTTTTTTCAGAACTTTTGGATGGTTATTTACCAAGTTAGAGCTGATTGAAAAATTCGTATGTCACGAGTGTACACTGTATGGAGATATACTGAATTATAAATTTTTTACAGTTGCGACTTTTTCAAACAGCTGTAACTTGGTCAATAACTATCTGTAAATTTTCACTCAATTTTGTACATAATCTCCCATGAATGCAGATTTGAATAAATTAAAAATAACGGCTCTATTGACGGAACCAGCCACTTTTAATCAGTGGAATTTTAATTGTTTAATTTTACTATTACACTGGAACATAAAGATTCAGCATCAGCAATTACTGATGTATTCAAATTGATGTCGTTTTCATGTGTCATATGTTGACAAGGCATTCGAATATTATGTTGGAATTTTATTGTTATATCTACACCAATCGGTGTTGAATTTACACAAATCGGTGCAGATCTGACGTCAAAATTGAGGAAAAGAAACAAATAACTGCCAACACATTTTATAATGTCCTGCTTACATATGACACTCCGTGAAAAATCCTGCGAGTATGTAAATTTTCTATGAAATTGGCTTCAATATGACAGATTTCTGCATTGATCGGACACACTGTTTTTTCCCGTGTAGAGTAAGTGATAATATCACTGATAGATAGATAGATCGTTTATTTGCCTTTGGATTTACATCCATTACAAATTTCATTTCATTTCATTTCATACATTAAAATAAATCAACTGGAACTATCCCAAGTACATATTAAATGTGTGTAAAGTGTTAACAAAATCAAGAATGGCTACGAGAGGCAAAAATTTGTCGATAAGGCGGCGCAGCGCTGATCGAACGCGAGTGTAGATTGTGAGTAATACAATGTAGAGTAAAATTTTGAAATAATATCAATATAATCTAGATATCATGTATGTTGAAAAGCGAGCGTCTTAGATCACCAGGGTCACCACTAAACCAAATGATCGAGTAAATCTCGATTCGTAACAGCAATTATCAAAACTTATATACCATATACAATTACACTTCTTAGGTTGGACTACCTAATTTGGTGCAAGAATGGTGAACTAATTAAAGTGACGAGTAAAAAATCACTGAGCTTACATTCATGGCAGTTAACTTATTCTGCTGAGATAAAAGGTCTGAGCTTTAACGCTTCCGTAGTAAAATTAAAAATATGATAACATCACTGTTCTAGATTTGACATGTAACCATTTGGTCAAAAGAAACCACTGATGGGTAAATGACAATGTTTTCCATTATGACCAAAAGTACTGATTCCGCTTTACATTCCTATCATTATATTATGATCAATATTATGAATAAGGTACAAGCAGTTGAAAACTGATTTTGAGCCTGCATCTGGCGTACAAGAATTATACCCGTACACAAGTTTTGGTCTAATCGATATTAATTTCATTGTCACTCAGTGTTTCTTGAGTTTTCATCATATAAAGTCCAAAAACCGGTTCGTTAGTAGTCACTAGATGCATGTCAATCGTATGCATCGAATGATGTTACTGACGTCGAGTCGATCATTTCTTGTGGCAAGTAGTTCCATGAACACACGACAAGATTTAGATAGAAAATGTTGTCTTTCCATGAGGCGGTGTTCAGTAGTTCACAACTTCAGATAGTAAACAAGTAAGTTGTTGGTTCCAGCAAATGTGAATGAGCCAGGAAGTGTGTTCACGCTGTAGTGTTCGGACATGATTCAAAATGTTTCGATGGTATCCCTCTTCAGCGTCTGTCGGTGAGCATTGGAAGTTTGAGTTGCTGTAATCTCTCGGTGTAGAGAAGACTTTTGATGTGTTCAGACAAGCGAGCAACTCTCCCTTGCATTTGTTCTAGAAAATCGATGTCTTTTTCAGGATATGGCGACCAGACAACATTAGCGTATTCGACTATCGGACGGACATAGTTGATTATGACGCTGGTGGTTTTTTCTGACGCTGATCACGAATCCGTTGATTAAAGTTTCAAAAAAGAAATGGCGGATCCAATATGGCGGACCTTTTCGTGCAAACTTATTCTATTTTTCCAAAACTGACGATTTCGGGGTTTTTATCCAATATGGCGGACGTTTTTGTAAAAAGGTTATCCGATCTGGATAACCGATCTATTATCCGATCTGGATAACGATCTGGATAACGTTATCTGATCACGAATTTATTCATTATGATTTAAAAAACGAAACGAAATATCCAATATGGCGTCCACTTACACAAAAAACAAAATACCGCAAAAGTTTGTTAGTGACTGTTTACTATATTCTAATTTTTCGATAACAATATGCCATATTACTTCCACTTCGTACTCAATGTAATCATCCGTCAAGTTGACGAAACCTGCTCACGAATCAGTGATATTTCACGTCACTGTTCGAATGAGTGACGATTTCGCTGTTCCAGATACGTAGAGAGCGGGCCCGCCGGAAAAGCCGAGGTGGGCAATTAACGCCGGGCGTGATGTATAATGCAGCCGGGGGGCACGAAAAACACGGGGAATAAAATTGTCGCCGGTAATGGCATAATAGTGTGAATAAGGCACTCCCCGAGCCCGCGTCTTCGAAGTGAAAGGTGGGCGGGAGAGCCGGGGCCCCGCGAGCACGCTAGTTAATGCCGTCGCTCTTCGCCGATGCCGGCATAGGCAAGGTCCCCGCGGCCCCGGGGTCAGAGGTTGACTCTCCTCGCCCATTCTCCTTCCATGATAAACCCCCTCTCCCCGATAATACCCAGCGTACCGCTCGTTTTCCACCGAGCAATCGCTTTTTTCCTGTACCCCCGCTTGAATTTTCTCAGACCGCATGGGTATTAGTGAAGGCGGTAGGGAAAAATCCGTGCATTTTGGGGGGTGACCCGAAATCAAAATTACGTCTCAATTATGATGTAAGGTTAATTCAAATGTTTCTATATCTCCTGTATAACTGCATAGGCAAATATAAGGGACTAGGAAAATGATAGAGATGTTCTTCTCACATCGGAATTCGATTTGCATGACTGAAAAGTCAATGGTTCGTCCATCATCTTCAAAAATACATAAGTATTCCGAGTTTAATCAACCTTCAAAAACTTTCTACAAAAGTTTCGACAATTAACAAAAATTTGCAACAGACATTCTTGATTCTCCAAACAAATTAATTTTCCAAAACTGAACTACACCAGACATCGATAATATCTCACAATCACGAATTTAATAATCATGGACATTACCCATGCAAACATAAAACCGCGCAAAAAAGGCAGAAATCAGTAGGTACTACGATGATTGAGCGTGATTAACCACAGTTAACTCTTATCACTTCCACTCGCACTTAATAATTGCTAATGACACGGAACAGCGCAATATGAAAACAGAGTGCAATCAATAAAACAAGAATTTTTCGTTTACAATGCTAATGTGCATTTCTTCGTAACCACTCTCTGGAGCACTTTTACGTATCTTCAATCAACATCGGAACAGAAATTGAATTTCCATTTTTAAGGGGGCACGACATTAGCACCGTTAAATTGAAAATTCGTTGGAAATCGCGGCAAACAGGCGAGACCGTTCACGCGGTATAAGCTTGTTGTCCCACTTGTGGAAAGATAGCGTGGGATAGGCCCTTGCGAGATGATAATTACACGTCGCGTTGCGACTCAGGCTTACAGGTATGCCAGCGTGATATAGCGGATTACTGCAGTCTCTATCCTCGCCCAATTTGTTTCGTTGCTCGACAATCAATCGAATCATCGAAGCAATTAATATTTCCTGGCTTTATGTAATAACCGTTACATCACTCATGTCATTTTGGAGAATTTGTAACTCATTAGACAGTCATTTGTGTCTATACAATAAAAACTTTTTTTCGAATCTAACCTCATAAGTGGTAATTCACGTCTTTTTGTTAGCTTCATATAATAAACGTCACATCATTTATGTCATTTTGGAGAACTTGTAACTCATTAGACAGTCATTTGTGTCTAATAAAAAAAACTTTTTTTCGACTCTAACCTCAAAAGTGTCACTTCAAATGTCTTTTTCGGTTAGGTTAGGGTAGATTAGGCATCGTAAAAATAAAATTCTCGAAACGATTACGAAACCTAACCTAACCGCAATATCGATATAGTTTTGCTAAGTTCGCGAAAATAGATTTTCTCGCGTCTCGATATTTCATGGTATAGGGCCCGTCTCGTCATAGGGGTCACAAAAATTGTCGTGGAATCGCATATAATTATCATTAGTTTTGATGAGTTAGCGAAAATCTATTTTCCCGCCCTTTAATTCAACAGCCCTCTGATTTAACGCCCCTTTAATTAACTTCAAACATTACTCCATTACTTAATAATAAAAAACATGTTCAAATAATATAAGTTCTCAGGAACCCATGAGGTACTTAATAAAAAAAAACATAAAATTTTTCCGTAAAATTTAGAACCACCTCATAATATTCGGAAACACAAACGTCATCCCGATGTTCTTCTAGTTACAAAAAATAGGAGACCTTCATTATAACATTAAAAAAGCCCTCAATTCATCAATAAACAAATCGTTATCAGTATACCATTAACAATAATATAATACCACAATTTACAGCACACGAAAATCCCTTCCATTAGAAACACATGAAAATAAACATCGATTCTCTAATGCCCCATAATTTTCCTCCAACACTTATGAAAAGACGAATATATAAATACCTCTCAATTACATTACTCATTTTACAAACGCGGCGAATAAACACCGTCTAATTACGTCCTTGGCAAGGGTTGATTACGAAAGCCGAATCGATCATTTTTTCATTGCCCAACGCGGCAGAAATTACATACAACTTGGATTCGAATAAGACCTTAAAGTCGAGAATCACGGTGGATGGAGAGAGAGAGAGAGAGAGAGAGAGAGAGGGAGAGGGGGAGGCAAATAAATTTGTATTCAATAAAAATGGCTAAATTGCGAGTTATTAATATAAGCACGAGAAAACGATTGCATCTCGAAACGAGGGATCGCGCGTGCGCACGTGACCTTTTCGGAGAAGGAGAGGATACTGCAAATGTTTTCAACGAGTTAATGAATACTTTCCAGATCTACGACAGTGTAGTCACACCTGCAAATTATCGAGATGTCGAATTACACAATACTGGATGATACAACCTCCAACTACCTGTGGATTCCCGAAGGTAACGGAGACGAGTTTTAGCAGGTTACTCCGTTTCTACACTCACGAAAAATGTAAGTTATGAGAAGAACTTGGGAGTTTTAAATGAACAACTTGATGTGTTGTATTTTGGTAATATTTGTTTGATAAGTGAAATTGTGCAATGCATATTAAAAATAAATCTATCGATTCACATCAGACGGATTTTTTAAGAAAAAATGAAACGTTCCAAATTTCGGGGTATCTTGAGTCATGGTGAAAAACTTGACGATAACAATTTTTAGGAAATAAAAATAAAAATTGAGAAAGTAGAAATGTTTTAATATGATGGGAATGTGTGCACTTCAAAATCTGGAATATCAAAGAAAATTTTGTTTTCCTCGTAATCGCTCTCTGATACCTGTGTGATATGTACGGGTATTTTTGGCGTTTCTATGTGTAAATGTCTATAATCTATCTAATGTCTATGGATGCCTATGACATTTCTATGTGTATCTGTCCGGAATCGAAATTTCATGTGACAACATTTGAAAATGTTATTTTCCTCATAATCGGTCTCCGTGGATACCTGTGTGATATGTACGGGTATTTTCGGCGTTTCTGTGTGTGAATGTCTGTAATCCATCCAATATCTATGGATGTCTATGGCATTTCTATGTACGTTTGTCTGGAACCGAAATTTTATGTGACAACGATATCTGAAAATTGTGTTTACCTCATAATCGGTCTCTGTGGGATGCCTGTGTGATATGTACAGGTATTTTCGGCGTTTCTGTGTGTGAATGTCTGTGATCTGTTCAATGTCTATTGATTACTATGACATTTCTATCTATATCTGCGTAGAATCGAAGTTTATGTGACTATGTGACAACGATATTCGAGAATATTGTTGAGCACAAAACTCAGGGGGATTCTTTAAGTCGCTAAATTTCTAAAACTATCGACTTGTCTGGCATATTGTATTTCAAATGTCCAAATTTCGCATTTCTTAATCCCCCGAATTCCCAAGTCTAGTAAATTTTCCCATACTCCGAGCTTCAAATCCAAAATTCAGGATTGATAGATTCCGTAATTTCTTGAATTCGAATTGAAAAGAACAATTGTCAGAATTCTAAATTCAAGATTTCATGTTCCAAATGTTCAAATTCTAGACCACCAACAATCTCGAAATTCAATGTTCAACATTTCGAAAATGTTTAAATTGAATTTGAAAACTCTAGAGTCTGTATTCTATTCCTAACAAAAATATTTCCTTTGTGAATAAAAGTCGTATAAACGCATCGTTATATGTAACAATGATGAATTACACTATGCAACACCAAAAAAATGAATTCGAATTTGATAGCTGATATCGAAAGTATTGGTACTCACGAGACGATTCGCCAAGGAATTTTGTTAGGTTAACTCGATTATGCGAGTTATTAACAATTAATAAAAATTTTGTTGAAATCGCCTATTTTAGCTCTTTTGAGTCGTAAAAAAACAAATCAAAGTTTTTTTGAGTCGAGAAATTTATTTTTAGCATCATTTCATCCGAAAAATTGCAAGTTGCAAAAATAAAAAAAGATCGATCAAAAGATCACGTTATCGTGACAAATGATCCTAGACTGTTTTCACAGCAGGTATTCTCTCCCACGGGCTAGACCTCAGTTTCTACATGTTTTCCGTGTGATGGATCTCATTTTCTTCGAGCATGGAAAAAAAATTGTACCTAACGTTGAATCTGATTCGTAGTGTCCATGCTCGAAAAAAATAAGAACCATCGCACGGAAAACTGATAGAAACCGAGGTGTGAAAAGGGTCTAGGATCATTTGTGACGATTATGATTTTTTGATCGATATTTTTTCATTTTTGCAACTTGTAATTTTTCGGATGAAATGATGCCAAAAATGAATTTCTTGACTCAAAAAACCTATTATTCGTTTTTTTACGTCTCAAAAGAGCTAAAATTGGCGTTTTTAACAAAATTAACATTAATTGTTAATAACTCGCTTAATCGAGCTAACCTGACAAAATCCATTGGCCAATCGTCTCATGAGTACCAATACTTTCGATATCAGCTATCGGATTAGAATTCATAATTCCAAAGTTGAATTAAGTTGCACGGTGCTATATTTTAATTGTCGATAATCACCAATGATAATTTTTTTTCAGTTAAAATAAAAATATTTTCCCCAAAAAAATTGTGAGTATCTAACTTGAAAACAAAAAACAAAAAAAAAACGTGATTACTGCGGCAATTATCAAGTTCCTAGTCCACTAGTTTGCAATTTTGTAATTCAGTTTCACCATATTTACGAAATGTCATGTTCTGATGTATTATGTATATAACATTGTAACGTTTTTGACGTCTTGTTACACACTGAGGGGCGGGGGGGGGGGGGGGGGGGGTTTTGGGAATGGGTACGAAATCTTTCCCGGGGGGGGGGGGCATCAAAAAAGGCGGACGATCGGCCTTCGGAATTTTTGGGCGACCCCAAATTCATTCCCCCCCAAAAAATCCTATAGAATCCCATAGGATTCGTACGACACTACTGTCTATATCTTAGATGTATCTTATACGTTCCCCACATACAGGTGTCCTAGCAGGCCCCACAGTATCCATTTCCACCACGGTTCCCAATCCCGTTCATCATCTGCCATTTCAACACTCTTAAAACCTCCACCGCGATCCTCCAAAACTTTCCATCTCGACCCAACCCCGATCAACAATACACCGACTTCCTTCTTTTCTCCCCACGCCGACGAACCCATCGATATCGAAATCCTTCAATCAATTGAAAAGACCCCCATTATATTCTCGAACAATCATCGCGGAATCCGCGCGCCCCGGAGGCACGATAGTGCATATAACCATTCAATGCGCGCTCGTCTGCATGTGCAATTTTTCAGGGCTTTCGAAAATATCGAAAGCATCGAAAGAAACGCGTCCCCGAGACAATAGACGTCGTGGGCGCAGCATCTCCGGAGCAGCGAGAGCGATTCCATATTCCGCTCTCCTCCAGAATACAGCCGCTTTCCTCGCCGAAGAGCCTCCTCCTGGCTCCAGCAGTCGCGGGTCAGGTCGCGTAACGCTCCCCTTTCACCTATACCTCCGAGTCTCACCTATACCTCCTCACCTGCGCACGGCATTTCTTCTTTATCTATCCGCGCCGCGGAGAGCGTCACTTGCGAAATCACCGCAGCAGGAGCCTTTCGTCTCCCCGAGACCAGGCACTCGCGGGGCCCGTGTTGCATCTTGTAACAAGGTTATCGGGGCCACGGGACGATGTATTATATTATGTACAGCCAGCGTTCTTTATTTTTCCGGCATTTTTCTTCTATTTCTTCTTTCCCTACCTCTTGGCTTCTAATACACCCACCGCGGGTGGGGGTACCGGGTAAAGTGCCCGTACGAAATGCCACCGCGAAAATTATGGGGGCCATCCTCCTCGGGCGAGTCTTGCGTAAGCGCTTTTTCCATTGTTCAGGGTGTCTAATGATCCGGAAAAACTTGCAAATTGACTTCGAATTATGGAAATGTATGGATCGGCTGGAAAATGGTTTCTGGTTAAAGAAGATTTCTCCAGAATTTACGTGTGTATTTTTCGGAGTGTCGTATTGTCTGCGAGCACTACTGTGATACATGTGATTACTATGATTTTTTTTTGTATCGTTTTTATATGAAATTTAGGGATAAGTCGAATAAAATGAGAGCGACGGAGCGATAAGCTGTAAGTTGGTTGTAAGTATATGTTAGTGGTTGTACTTTAGTAAGATATTATATAAAAATTGAAACAGCAGACTGGTATGTGCCAAACATTCACTAAACCAATCAATCAATCAATCTATCAATCATAATGCGTTTGATGGACTCTTCAGACCGAGGGGTCATTTCAGAGACCTCGGATCATCTCGAAATACATATGCACTGTCCCTCGCTCAAGTCAAATTAACTTCAAGACACTGATTGATTGTGATATCAAGTTTTACTATGATATCTGCAACAATGTTGTGCTTGGTAGACTCTTTAAACTGAGAGACTATAATATCTGCGGCCTTAACGTGCTTGACAGACAGTTTTTAGACCGAGGGATAAGTTCAAAGATCTCAGATCATCTGCAAATACGTTTACACTCTCCCTTGATCGAGTCAGTCAACTTCAAGACAGTGACTGATTGTGATACCAAGTTTTACTATGATATCTGCAACAATATTGTGCTTGATAGACTCTTCGGACCAAGGGACATGACATCTGCGATCATGACATCTGCGATCTTAACGTGCTTGACAGACGGTTTTTAGACGAAGGTAAGTTTAGAGACCTCGGATCATCCCGAAATACATACGCACTCTCCTTCGATCAATTCAAATCAATTTTAGGACACTGATTCATTGTGATATCAAGTTTTACTATGATATCTGCAACAATGTTGTGCTCGATAGACTCTTCGTACCAAGGGACATGACATCTACGATCTTGACGTGCTTGACAGGCGGTTTTTAGACGAAGGTAAGTTCAGAGACCTCGGATCATCTCGAAATACATTCGCATTTTCCTTCGATGAAGTCAAGTCAATTTTAGGACACTGATTGATTGTGACATCAAGTTTTACTATGATATCTGCAACAATATTGTGCTTGGTAGACTCTTTAGACTGAGGGACTATGATATCTGCGATCTTAACGTGCTTAACAGACGATTTTCAGACCGAGGGATAAGTTCAAAGATCTCAGATCATCCGGAAATACGTTTACACTCTCTTTCAATCGAGACAAGTCAATTTTAGGAAACTGATTGATTGTGATATCAAGTTTTACTATGATACCTGCAACAATATTGTGCTTGGTAGACTCTTTAGACTGAGGGACTATGATATCTGCGATCTTAACATGCTTGACAGACGGTTTTTAGACGAAGGTAAGTTTAGAGACTTCGGATCATCTCGAAATACATACGCACACTTCTTCAATCGAGTCAAGTCAATTTTATGACACTGATTGATTGTGATACCAAGTTTTACTATGATATTTGCAACAATGTTGTGCTTGATAGACTCTTTAGACTGAGGGACTATGATACCTGCGATCTTAACGTGCTTGACAGACTTTCAAGACCGAGGGGTAATTTCAGATATCTCAGATCATCTCGAAATACGTTTACACTCTCCCTTGATCGAGTCAAGTCAACTTTAAGACACTGATTGATTTTGATATCAAGCTTTACTCTGATATCTGCAACAATGTTGTGCTTAACAGACTCTTCGGTCTAAGGGGTGCTATGGGGATGATTTCCGAGCAGTGAGTCAACTCAAAAATACGCATTCACTCTCCTTCAAACGCGTCAAGTCAATTTAGGGATTAGTCGTTGCACTAATATCAAGTTGCACTGTCGTGCGACGACTTTGCGCTTTACAGTCTCTTGAGACTAAGGAGTGATATGGAAGGCAATTTTCGTACCTTCGAATCAACTCGAAAATATATATTTAACTCACTGGCCTCCCGACGGCGTCAAGTAAATTCTCGTACGATAATCATCAAGTTTCTAGTCTTACAGAGAGAATTCCAATACTATAAGTTTCTAATGTTTCTTTCACATACAATTATTTGAACAATCGAATTGTTGTAAGGGGTTGTCCAAGAATTACGTAACGCTCCTGAGGGGGGCTGCCCAACCTTACACTTTATGACGGGAGGGGGGGGGGGGGGGGGGGGGGGGGGGGGAGTGGGGGGTAGCGAGGTGGGAGGAGTATATTTTGTTGTAATTTTTTTGGGACGCCGCTAGTGGAGAGTTTGTAATTTATTTAAAATTTTTCAATGTCGACAAATTTTGTAATATACGTACATATAAGACATTTTTGATATTTTCAAGCAGTTTGTTGATATTATTCACATATTAAACAATATTTCATGAACTATTTGAAAATTCAAGCATTACTAGAGAATGTTGAAAAAATTTCAAAATTTGTTTTTTTCCAAATTTTCTCCATGCATTATTATTTATTAAATAGTTGATTATTTCTACATCATTAAATTTGCAACAATTTTTTGATTTTTTCGAAAAAAATTTACAGTTCTTAAGCAATCAAAAAAACTGTTTTCCGAATTCTAAAAATCTTGGCCAATTTTGTGTATTTTTTGCATACCATTGAAAAATATTGTACAACAAGCAAAATGTTTATAATACGCATCCTTTGCATTTTCAGACAGCGTTACGTCACACTTGGGGGGAGGGGGGGGGGGTCGAGTCGGTGTAAAAGTCTGTGGCCCAGTGGGGGAAGAGGATCAAAAAAGGCCAAAAGTAATTTATGAACAGCCCCTTAACAAAAAAAATTCATCTTGTTGGGAGCTTTTGTTTCTATTGAATCGCCACAAATGCGAACTCGAAAAAAACTTTCATGAGTGGGTAGAATCATATAGAGAACATCTTTTCGAGACAAATATTACGCAATAGAATTTCGCATTGTTCCCGCATTTTTCGCGGCTTCTCGGGAGAATAGGGGGAGGGGGGGGGGGCATAATAAATCATAAAAAGTTGTGTTCGGGATCATTGCGTAAAGGCAATGATTGACGTATGTCCCCCCTGTACATATCAACTAAAATCGAACATAAGTCTTTAGAAAGTGTGACTGCAGATATTAAGAATTTATACAACAGAGCTGTTGTATCGATTAATTGAATTGGTCAATATTTTCAAAAACGTATGGAAATCAACACATGATAAATATTTCATTAAATCGCGGGTGATGTATTTACGGACATTAATACAATATATTAATTTTGTAAAGCTTTCAGAAACCTGTGAAAATTTTGGATCAGGTGGGTTGAAAAAATTTTTCTCATTAATTTGTTAATATTCATAATTAATTAATTGATTAATTATTAATATTTATGTTATCAAATTGAATATTAGTATCAAAATTAATGAAAAATAAACGAATGAAATATTTCTATGTTTAAAAAAGTTTGAAAGTACTTCAAAAAACGTTTTTACTTTCAAACAATTTTCCGGAACGCTCGAAATACACCTAAAAATTCACGCAAATCTATCAAGCAAATGTCGAATTCCGTAAAATACCTAAACAATAAAATTTATGGAAAAAATAAATTTATGAAAAAAAAAATCACATTTTAACACTCGCCAACACCGGATGCGCCAGTGTAGTTGTATATCTTCTAGACAATTCGAAAATTCTCCTTCCGCAGTTCCGCATTATTTGATATAAAACACCGGTATGTCACCGAAAAGCAACCCTAACCTCACTTTTCCGTCTCGATCCCGAAATTTGTATACACGTCGTTCGCGAAATCGGCAAAACCCAACAAAAACGAACCAAATGACTCGGAACCAACATTTTTCCCGCTATAATGACATTATTGTAGGATCGGAAATTCACCACTCGAAATCGCCATTCACCGCGACGGAATAAAAACAATGTTTTTTTGCTGTGGTTATCGCGCGCCCCATTTTTTTTCGTTTGCTTACGGCGTTTTCTCGTCGAATTCACACTCGCCCGCACTCGCCGGCTCGCCCATTTTCGTTCACCACGAAGTAAAAAAACAATCATTTTGGAATCCGTACGAATCCGAAAGGATTTTGGGAAACTTGCAACTGTCACCAACTGTCACCGAGAAAATTGAAGATGTTGGCGGGACGCGGGGTTCGGGACCCGAGGCCAGCCGCCACTGGCCGAGTCGAGCCAAACGCAGGCGGAAGCGGCCGAAGCCCTGTTCGGAAGAATTTGAAATTTCAAATTATTCAAACGTAACGGTTATTCGATCTAGAAGTTTAAGTTGCTATATCTCGATGTTTTACAATAAAAAATTGATAAATTATGTGTATATACGAAAGTTTGTTATTTTTTGAGTATAAATTCAGCAATTTTTAAATTGTGAACGTGAAATTTCCGGAATGTTTCCGAAATTCCAAAATTTCAGATTGGCGATCTCTTGAACTTAATTTTTTTAATTTTCGAGATTGAATGTCGATGTTTTTAGAATATTGAATTTCGCAATAATGATGAAATTTCGGATTCGCGATTTTTATCATTAAAAATCAAAATTCAATTCAAAACTCAAATGTGTAAAACTTTCTAAATATGTCCGAATTCATGAATTTGCAAGCTAAGAAATCTCAAAAAAAAAAAAAAAATTACAAAATTGAATTAAATAAAGTTAATTAAATTTAATGAATAAAATAAAATTGAAATTGATTATTTTTCTAATCTAAATATTCCAATTAACAATTTTCGAAATGTCTAACTTATTCAATTTTCGAATTCGTATTCCCAATTTATCGAACTCAAACATATTAAAATTTTCGTAACTGAAATGTGGGACTTACTAAAATTTCAATATTTTCGATCTATATAGTACTTCATCCAATCAAAATATCAAAATTAATCACAAACATAAAACATTCTCCAAAATTCACTCATTTAAAAAAATTGAAATCAACCCCCACAAAAATACGTAAAATTCAAATAATTTAAAACCCGACCAGATTTTCACCTCGGATTCACCTGTAAATCAATTCAATTTCATCCGAATCACCCCGGTATTGTTTATTGTTACCCTTCAAAAAAACGGCGCTGCGGAATGAATCACGATTGCGCTCATAATAATATGATATCGAGTTTTCCCACCGATGAAACGAAAGAATAAGAGCGTCGCGACGTAGGTGTTTCAACCGTGGCAGGGAAGAGGAGAAACAAAGTTTCGATTTTATTTCAGCGATTGCGCCGCATTAATGTCCCCCTATTGTTAGCCAGGTGCAATTGTGCAATGACATGGGTAACGATCGATTTCTTTTCGAGGAATGCGCCGAAGGAGGTGCCGAGGAGCATTCTAAGCGCACCCACCATGGAAATCGGAGAGAATCCTCGCGAAGGTTCAACTTCGGTCTTTCTCATCTTTTCGCGCTTCGATGTGAATTACACGTATCGAAATTCTGCGAGCGTGTAATGGGATTTTACACTTCTAGGCGAATAATGACGGATAGTTTAACCCCTTCCTTTAAACCAGAAAGTTTTATAGTAGATCGATTTTTTTTTACAGATAAAGAATATTTTTTGGGGGTTTAAAAACATTTTTTTCAAATCCGAAATTTCGGATTCTAATATTTTATAAAAAATTCAAACTGAAAAATTCGAAAAACTGCATCCAATAATTCAAAAACAAACATTTTTAATTACCAAATTTAAATTCCTTTGACAAATTGAAAATGCAGAAATACGAATTTAAGTTCCCGTCCGTAATTCCGCATAAGAAAAAAATTTTTTAATAAAAAATCCAGAACCTACCTTCAATCCCACAAATTCATACCTCATCCAAAACCAAACTTGGAATAACAAAAGTCGATAAAAAATAACGACCAACAATAAACCATCGATAAACAATTGAAATGTCATA
The DNA here is from genome assembly GCA_030522785.1 of Platygaster equestris. Lineage (NCBI taxonomy): Eukaryota > Metazoa > Arthropoda > Insecta > Hymenoptera > Platygastridae > Platygaster > Platygaster equestris. The sequence goes on from JAPYZK010000254.1 coordinate 38,406, forward strand.
TCTCTCCGCTCTGAAGTTTTCCGCGGCATAAGAAGAAGTAGGAGGAGGTGGAAAAAATCGCTACAATTAAACAATGAGCATTGAGCACGATTCGAAAGTGTCGGGGCGAAAAATTATAACCGATCAGACAATAAACGTTCGCCCGGTTTCGACATGTGTGCGCATTATTTGCACACGCGAAATATCCCATGAAAACACACACACACGTGCCCGTCGAACCAATCGTGCTCCACTAATAAAAACACAATCGCGATGCAATCATCGCTCGTGGAATAAGGATGATTTGCATTATTCAAAGGCACGAACGAATCGTACGAAGGAGGAACGTGAGCCCATCTTCGTGAACTGTGCACCATTCTCGGGGATTTTTTTCCCATTTAGTTGAAGGGAAGAGTCAAACGTAGCAGTTTGAATGTCGAGGAATTCTATTTCAAATATTTCCGATTCTCGTGAATTGGATCCAAAAAATGGTGGGTAATGAATTTTTTCCGATGTGACGCGTCACTATGTCTTTAAGAGTTTTAATTTGCAAGTTAAAAAATGTTCGATTTGAGAGAAGATACGAATACGTTGAAAAAACAGTTATAATTAATGTTTATGGAAAACATTAATTATAACGCTAAAAATTATTCAAACATTTTATTTTTAATTATGGTTGACATTAAAAAAACCGTTTAATTAATGTTTATCGAAAACATTGACATAATGTTGAACATAATTTGAACATTTTTTAAACGAAAGCATTAATTACAACTAGTCAGTTTTTGTTTTAATTAGCAATTAAAATGTTTTTTGCGAGAAAAAAATCCACCGAGCCGGGAATCGAACCCAGGACCTCCCAATTTCATGTCGGGAGCTCTATTGTTCTATTGGGAGGTCCTGGGTTCGATTCCCGGCTCGGTAGATTTTTTTCTCGCAAATAACATTTTAATGGCTCATTAAAACAAAAACTGACTGGGAACATCAAAAACATCGAAAAACATAGATTTTTCTTAAATCAACAACCCAGTGATAAAAATAAACGTTTTCAAATTAATTATAACGTATGATATCAATTATAAAAACGTTTTTACAAATTTTGGGAATTTCTAGAATTAGAAATCAAAAATTCGGAAAATTTCATAATTTAAAAAAAAAATAATTTCCAAAGACTTTGGTTATTTCAAATGTTTTATCATAATTTTGAAAAATTTCAGAATTTGAACAATTTCAAACATCTTCTATAAATTATATTCTGCTCGCTCGCCAACACTTTTCAGTTCACCTGAAGAATTCCACTTCAAAAAACAATTCTTGTGCAACCTCAATCAAACAATTTTCGAGAAACACAATTCCCCAGAAAATTGCCTCCTAACAAAAAACACAACTCGTTCACCAACACTACATTACCCTCATGAAACAGACAAATCTTCATTGAAAAAGGTCATCTTCCCAAAAGAAAGTGGGAATCAATTCCATTATTCATAGAAACTTCCTTTATTACACTACCGAACTCTCTGCAATACGTCTGCACTTATTCTTAAACAATAGAAACTTTTTACACGTTCAACACATCGAGGTTCATTTTCGAATGACAAAAAAATATTCAAGTTATCAAAGATGAGTTCAGTTTTCTAAGAATGAAACGAATTCGGTAAGTTTGTAGAGTTGGTCTTCTGTGAGGCTTTCTGGGGCAGTTGCGTTTTGTTGCTTATCTGGTTTTATGGGCTGAATCATGTCCTCTTCGATGGTCCAGTTTTGTTCTATGGCGGCTTGTTGGGCTTCGGCGCATGTCAATCCTGTCAATGATGCCAAAGTCGTCGTGTTCAATGAAGAGTAAGCTTCGGAGACGAGGACCATAGCTCGTTCTCTGGTGCTTTCTGAGAAGGTAAACAATATGTTAATAAATAAATATCAGATTAAAGAATACATAATTAATAAATTAAAAAATGAATGAACTATTGAAAAAATCAATTTTTTTTAGTTTGATTTTTTTAACATGAGTCTTTTTGATTTGTTCGACAGAAGTGAACTCAATATGATCAAATTTTTTAATTTTTGAGTTTCAGGTAATTTTAAGCGTCAAATTATCATGATAGGAGTGAGGAAAAAAATTCTTCATGAGTTCCTGTTTCAATTATCTTCAGAGAAGAAAAATGAATCTTTTTGGGAATGCTTTCAAAATTTGATACCTTTGAGTGCGTGCATTATTTCGGCCACATCTTCGCTCCATTCGACTTTTAACATCGCGTGGACTCCGGGCCAATCTCTTTGCCACATTTTTTGTCCGACTTTCCAAATATTTTGTAATTCGGAGTGACTTGTTTTTACACTTTGAGGTATTCTTTTCCAGAGGTATTTTGCATAACATCTGAAATTGATGAACAAAATCATGTAACATTTTTAACTTTAAATTCCTTTTCAATCTTCAATTTTTTGAGAATATCGAATAATGACAAATATTTTACACAGATTTTACTTTTTGTTAATAAATTAAAGATTTGAAAATCATTCATCCATTGATCAATTGTTTACTCATCATTGGAGATTTGTGAATGCAATAAAAAATGTATAAATAAATCTTGTTGAAACAAAATTGAAATTCAAAAAATTTCCATCTTAAAATTGAAGAAAGTCTTCAAATGAAAATCGTTACAATCGACCAAATAATATTTTTTTCTATTTATGGGAAGTATATTTTTTCTTACAAATTGTTCTGGTACAAATATATGGCCAGCATTTGTGCATACACTTTTGGGGGAACTCCTGTATGTTGGGCCTGAAAAAAAAATTTATACATATTGTAAATAAAGAAATAATTTATTCAATAATATATGTATTTATCAGATATCGAACATAACCTAAAACTTCGAAAACTTACCTCAAGTTCGGCTTTTTCTAGTTCATTCAAAACTGAATCAATTTCGTTGAGCATCATTGTTGCTATATTTACATGGATGGACCTTGAATTCACTAAATAAACTCGTCTTTTATGTTGAAATGCACCGAAATTTTCCGAAATGCGAGCAAGTTTTGCGGTTTATTATGACAATTCTATGAACACAAATCTACATTACCGACTGAACTGGACTGGAATAAATAGAAGAAGAAGGAAAATCTGAAGGAAACAAGAGTCTTTTTTCTCTCTCTTTTACCTCTGACTATCACACGTATTAAAGGAAGACAAAACTACTACGAATTATAAAAAATCTAACTACACAACTTCAGAACACCACGAGATCCCATTTTTGCATAAAATTTGGTGGAACAGACAAAGAAAAAACACCTTTAGTTGTTATTAATTGAAATTCAGTGAATTGTCTTTTTAAACAATGGAATAAACTGCTATTATTTCAATTATTCCAGTGTATTTTACTAAAATAAATACAGTGCATTATTGAATAAGAAAAATTGCAAAACGATCAGTATTTTCTATAGTATTGAACAATAATTTCAAATTTCACATGAAAGTTACGAAAAGAAATCATTTTCAAGGGTCATAATGATTGTACAAATAAATAGGTAAGAAAATAGGAGTTCATAATTTGTGAATGTAAGGAACAAATTCATAATTATAGAATTATTTCCAGAAAAAACAGAGTTCAGGAATGGGCCATTATCGAATTCCACGGTGATTTAAACCATTTGGATAATGAGATTGGTAATTTCATAGGTGAAACGTTTTTCATAAATGGCCTAAATCCAGCTATCGTTATTGGAATTCATATTTTGCACGGCAAAGAAACCAAACTGGACAAACCAATGGCACTTGTAAAACGAATTGAAACCCCAGGTGGGAAGGACCATGTCATCAAAGCAATTGTAAGAAGAAAATTTATTTTCAAAAACAGACCGAAACCAATCATCCAACGAGTGCAACCGAAAAAAGTCAATTGACTTAATTTATAATGCAAAATTAAGAAAATGAATTTCCCCATACTTTATGAGAATACTGTAAAATGGGAAAAGGAAATAAATGTAAAAAATAAACATTTTCAATTTGCCAATGCTTATATCTCTTTACAGCAATGCATTGAAATAACTAAACCTACATACATATTTCATAATCCAAACCAACTCAAACAATGTATTAGAACACTTTTATTTTACATTCATAATTTCTGGCCGGTGTAAATAACCTCTGTAATTTATGTATCTCATTGTCATTATGATTTAGTCGTCTGTTACAATCGAGCCCTTTTTTCAAGATAGTTTTAGCAATTAACATAGGGGTAAACTGTGTTGATTTGATAATGACTCTTATTTCAGAAGAAATCAAACTTTTTGCATTAAAAAGTGTGATTTCACAAAAAGGACTCTGCTCGAAACTTACAAGTTAAAAAAATACACGAAGCCCACATTTCTGTCTAAATATACATCATTTCTGCCATGTGAGACATTTTTTTGGGGATATGCACGTATTCTTCGAAATAGCTCGCCAATTCGTCAATGGTGATGTCGCAGGAGGGTGCTGATATTCTTGCTTGTGCCGAGCATGAGCTTGAACTTGTCGATGATTGTCCGCACGAAGGTCCCTCAGCGGTGCCTAAAATAATATTAAATATTAAGAAAAATCCATGTTTTTCGATATTCCCTGTCAGTTTTGTTCTTAATTGATAATAAAAATGGTTTTTGCGAGAAAGAAAAATCCACCGAGCCAGGAATCGAACCCAGGACCTCCCAATTTCATGTTAGGTGCTCTAACCATCTGAGCTACTTCGAACTGATGTTTCACTCGCAGAAAACATTTCATTTCAAGTTTGAAGTTACATTTGTCTAACAAGAGACTGACACCACGAAATTTATTATCGGTCTACACCTAACTCGGTCAGAAAGTCTGTAAATTCCAATGTACAGACTTTACATTCCAATGTTCCCGGCTCGGTGAAATTTTTTCTTGCAAAAACCATTTTAATTGTCAATTAAGAACAAAACTGAACCCAGTGATAAAGAAACATTTTCTATCAATATTAAATATTGTTGAATTTTGAAACGATCTCAAAATGAAAAAATTTACAATTTAACAATTATTCAAAATTCAACTTTGAAAAATCATTTTTGCCAAAGAAATACAAAAATTGAAGAACTGTCGTACTCCTCGAAACTCTATCTCATACTTTTCAAACTGGGCATTGTATTGCTCCTTGCACGCTGAAAACTCCCCGCGTGAAAATCGTCCATGATATTAGTGTCATCCTTTGTCCTGCTGCTCTCTCGACTAGTTATATTTAGGGCCTTAAAATCCTTCGTCATCGAACAACGACCAAAAGTCCTGTTTTTGCAACTTGAAATTCTGCTCTCCGTACATTTCCCGCTTTCTGAACTCGAATTTTCCGGATTTCCCAACGTCAAAATCGCCTCCTTCAGAATGACCCTGGGCATGCCCTTTTTTTTATCCAGACATTTGTCACTTTTTGAGGGCTTGAAATTGGTCGTGCTTTTGGGGCCCCGAGGAATCGTCCCGCAACTCGTCGATCGATTTACAGGGCTTTTTTTCGGGAAAAATGGACTGCTCTCCGAGCCGATGCTTCGGCTCACGCGAAAAGGGTTCGACAGTTGCGAACTGTCGGGTGATTTCCTGAAAAGTAACGTGAAATTTAGAAAAAAGTAATTTCTGATAGGAAACGCATATTCTGTCGTTATTAAAAAAAAAAGGAAACGTCCCGTGTAAAAATAGATTTTCCCTGACCATCACAACATGTTTACCTCCATAATTTCGATGACTCATCGCATTATATCGACACCTAACCAAAGTTACGAAACCCCGATGACAAAACAATAACATCCGGAAATCGTTTTTAAACCAAAGTACATGATTTCCGTACACTGATCAGAATGCGAATACAGTGTTAAACGAAAAAAATGACGATAAATATAATTAGTATGCATTTGTACTTACATCGACGCAACCGAATGCAATCGATCAATCTCAAGTTTTTCTAGGCTCGCGGGTAACGTTTCCTCGACCATGCTCAAAATAGTAAATTTTCCAGGCATAAAACCGTTTTTTCGACTCGCATGACGCGAAAAACTCCGAAAACGAGCACTCAATTCACTTCCACCCTCGAAAGGACCTTGACAATAAACGCCGAGTTTACAAATAACGAGATTCCCAAACGAATTCCGAATAACATCCTTGGAGATTCCAAAATGTCATGCGTTTTTTGGATGAGATTCGCGATTCGACAATTTCCAGAATAAATACATACACGGATTTTCAGGTTCACGAAATGTCACTCAATGTCACTGCACTGCACTGCACTGCGCTGCGCTGCATTGCGCGTAAATATAAACAGACCACTGAACAGTAATATACACTAGATAGATGATTCCTATTCTCCCACCAACAATTCTCTGATTTCAATTGGACGGCGCCATTTGTAGGTATTGGGACAGGACATGCGTGCTAAAGCAGCCCGACATTTATATTTACACAGGGTAAATGGCTGTTTTTTAATTTCGCGCCGCTCTATCGCGCATGTCCTGTCCGAATACCTACAAATGGCCGACCAAGAACATTGTACCATATATCTATATATATATTTAATGGCGACGTTCAATTGGGGTCATCCCCACCTATC
>JAPYZK010000256.1:0-52007 GCA_030522785.1 Platygaster equestris
ATTCGAGTGAAAATCCACTCAATTTGAGTGAAAATTCTGCAAAGGAAATAATTTTTTTAAGCTAAACATCACTCTACAAAACTCGAAAAAATATTCACTCGAAATTTTCACTCAAAATTTTCACTCGAAAAAATATTTAGGGCGTACAGTTTTACGATTTCCCTCAAGTTACCACTTTTCGAAATCAAAATAATTCAGTTTTTTGTACTCCGAGTCATCAATTTAAGGAAATCTGGAACATATATCCATATTTTTCATCACTGTCGTACTTTCTATGAGCAATCAAGATACTGAATGAGGAAAAAATAAAACAATAGGACATTTTCAGATTTTACGTGCCAAAGGTAAAACGTTTGTTCCGAAATTTTCGCTCAAAAATACGAAATTATTACCATTTTTTCCCATGTTCCTCAAAAATCCAAAATCACCGTCATTTTCCCCGGATTTTTTCGAACGTCAGTCATCCTATTCTTATTCGTATCCGAATTTTTCATCACATTTCGGAGGGAATTTAAACGCCCAACCACCCCCCTACCCTCTTCTTTTGCCTACACCCCTGAGAACGACCCTTTTAACATTTCGCAACGTTTTCGCGAACGTTTTCTTCTTCCGGGTTGACGGAATATTTCACTCTTCATATAGAAGCGCGTAGTCCCGACATCTGGGAATTCTCGATATATTTCCACTCGAGCTCGGGGTTGCACAAAAACGAAAAGCTCAATTTACATTTCGAATGACTCCCTTTTGTCGCAGTCGAAACGTCGCGTATTTCGATGCTTGCATTTTTCAAGACTGAAGCTGTCGCCGCTAATTGAATTTTCAATCTAGTTCGAACTGATAGTCGTCAATGAAAATTGAGAAAACGGACCGAAACTAGTAAAAACGTCACCTCGGAAGCGGCACAGTGAAAAAAAAAAATTCCAGGATCTAATTCACTATGATACGTTTTTGAATGATTGAATTTTTTATACTGTAAAAAGTGTTGATCAACTTTTTACATGCAACAGAGTAATTTTCATATCTTTATCACGAAATTAAATTTCAATTCTTTTCACCGTTTTGTCCCTATATTTTTATTGTTTTAGAACTCGATACTATTCTGTTAACGAAATTATACAAAATCGTACAAATGTCTGCAATTTTCATTCGAACACTACAACGAGGTAGATAAAAAAATACTGAAATGTTCTGAAGTACTTTCTTTATCAAGTTATCAAGTAGTAACGTCATATACTTGGCCATTTTCATTAAGAGGATGGAACTCTTGGCATTAATGGGATTTTAACTTGGCGCGACGTTGAAAAAGAGGATTCGAAAAGTGAGCAAAAGTTAATTTAAAAAAGCCGAGAATGATCACTTCCTTCTTAATTGTAATGAATAGGTTGATAGTTTCTCATAATTTCTGCTAGCAAAACTTCGCAAAAATAGTACAAAAATAGTACTTGAATAGTACTTGACTAGAACATAAACAACATTTTTTTAACCACCCCTTTGGAATGAAAGAGAAATAAATTAAATTTACAGGAGAAACAATTCTTCATTCACATTATTTACTCCTCTTACATTATCATTGCGGGAAAAACATAATTATTGCGTAAATTGAAAACTTTCATCCATTTGGAATATTATCGCGTGAAAAAAAAATTATGAAAAGTCTAGAAGATTCATCATTCAACGGAGTTTCTGGATTTACGAATGAGGTGAAAGAGCCAGCAAGATGAAATTTCAAGTACAATTTATAATTTTTGTCTCTTATTCAAAATAAATTCGAAAAGAGGATAATAATTGAAAAACAATCCAGACTGTCATCTTTCATGACGTATCAATACATAAAAGTACATTTATACGTGATAACCTCATAGCGAAAACATCTCAAGTTATTGAAGATTTCGAAATGTTCATGGTTATTGGCTCAGTTATCAAATTTAAGTTTCTGTTTCCCTGAATTCCTCATTTTTCACTTCGAATCTAAAATTGATTGCTCAATTAAAGTAATTATACGGAGAAAACTGCTTTTTTATTCACAGAATAAGAGTTGGATAAAGAATATTTTTGTTAATTTCATTTCCAAGTACATCTCCCTTCAGTGGTATCCGAGTGTATATTATAGAAACGCGGATTAGCACCTTGAAACTTTGATTGCTTCTAACTTCACTTCAGAAGTTAAATAAACTTACAGGTCCTTTTTCACTTCAACTGGAAAAAGACCTGCAATCGAACGGTGCTCACGACGAAAAAAATGAAATTGTTAACTCCGCGATTAAAACGTTGCAGACAAAACATTATTGAAAAATATAATTGACAGCTACTCTCGTTTTCATTTACAATTTTCAACGTTTTCAAGTTTTTAAACTCAAAAAGTGAGTACCTGTCATCTCGAAAAATACAGTTATTTTAGTGTGGGATCCTAAAATATGTAATTATAATCGAAAATTCAAGACATCATTCCAGAATTTCTATTCCTACATGTCCTTTTTTCATACAGTTCTAAAATGAAAATGCATGCAGTCTTCTCTGAAGTTCATGACTGAATCAAGAATATAGGTATGGAATAGCGTCAACATTTTCGGTTGTCAAAAATATTCATCACTCACCCAACTTTCAGATACGTCAGTTCGAAAAAATGAGACAGCAGAAGACACTCACCTGAAACAGAAAAATGAACAAAAGTTTTAATAACGTCCTTATCATTTTGTATTCAAAAGAAAGTTGCAATTTGCTTTTTTGTAGGCTGTAAGAGCACTTCGAAAACCGAGTCTCAAGGACAATTTTTCTCTTGAAGCAGGTTCTACTTGAAAATAAAAGATTTTACTTAAAAAATTGGCATATTTTTCTCCAAATATCAAGCTACAAAATATCCATCAACCCAATCAAAATATGTTCATCATTGATCCTTACTTTCACATAAAATATTTCTCGAAGTTTAAATCGAATTTACCGGTTCCTTGTTGCAATAATGCTAAAAACGTAACAACTGTCCATGTTTTTGAATAAAATCATTATTCTACTCAAAAAACGTTGTCCCACTTGATCCACGATATCCTTACGAACGAATTTCCCCCGTGCAAGATATTTAAAAGTTAACGATCACAGTACCGAGACCCTTTCCAAAACCATCTTCTCCCTCTGCATCGAACAAATACCCAACAAGCAATCAGCGCGCTTCAGCACGAAAATAATGAACTTTGTAAACTCTTCGGTACGCTTTTGTACGCGTTTTTTCGAATAATTGAATTTTGAGAAAAGAAGGATCGGCCGGGTCTCGGGATTAGCGAGCGAATCCGCTGACAATCGAAGATAGGGAGAAGCTGGGGCGCGAATCCGCGATTTACGAGCTGGCGCGCTTCTCGTTTTATTCGAGAAATATTGGCCAAACTAACGTAATGTACTGCACGAAAATCGTTGCGGCCGATGTTGTCCCGCGCATACACGCGCAACGATTTATGCCCCCGAGTATCGTAATTTGTGCGTCAAATGTGACGTAGCGGATTTTATTCCTCGTCCTCGTAAATTCTCCGAATTTCGAATTTCCACTCCCCACGTTTTTTCTCCTTTTGTTTCAACTTCCCCTGCTGTTTTTCAGAGCAAACAAAACCGCTCGCTCGCTAAAGAAACGGAACTAATTGGCTCAACGAGGGCGGTAAAAGAGCTTCGATAGCAGTGGCGCAACGCAATGCTATCTTTTCGCGAATTCGAGGTAACAACGAGAGCGACCCCGAACACGGGATTTCGCAGTCGAACAGGAGCAAAAGCACGGAGGGGAAAACGGCGACCGTATTAATCCCGCGGTGCCATTACGCCGGCTTTTTCCCTGTTTCTGTTTGGCTCCGAGAGCTGCTGCAGCGAAAGTGACTCGGAGATCGGACGTAGAACGCAAAAATTGCGTCAAGTCTGTTTAAGTCGGAACTGGGAAAATGGAGTTTCGGTGTTCACTCTCAAAATTGTACATCAAAATTGAGTTCCCGATTAACATTATAGACCCCAACGTTTAAGAAATTTTCTACTTCCGTGTACCCGCAACGAATTGGAGAACACAAACGAAAATAATTTTGTATTGAACTTCGTAAGTAAGCAAACGTAAAAATTCTAATTTGACGGATTCAAGTTAAAATTAATTAAAAACTGAGAATTAATACGGCGAAATAAAAAACTTTTCAAAAATTAAAATCACCGTAAAAATATCAAGTGAGCAATCTGAAATATTTCTTGCTCGTTATTCTTTCTCCGATCCCTTACACCGAACGAGAAGTTTGATCCTAACCGAAAAACTTTCAGGAAGAACATTCCAAAGCTCAAACTCCGAAATAAAACACCCGAAGAAGATCAAGCAATCTAATTTTCGCTTTCCGCGCCAATTCGCGTCTTTTCCAAACGGGTAAAGTTTTTCTCGATTCTGGAAAATATGGGAATTGTTCGGATTTTTGCAAATGCTGACCTAAACGATCAGAAATAGAGTAAAAAAATTAAAATGGTTGAAAGCTCGTCACAGTTTTCCATTTGCATTCACATTTCACATTTTTCTTCAACATTTTTTGAAACAAGGAAGAAAACGAGAATTTTTTCAATCCGCGATCGCAAAAAATATACTACGAAATTTCCTCAACTCTTTTCAATTTCAGAAAAGTGAGGCAAGTTTTGACCCAGAAATGACGGAGCCAAATCGTGCAGTATTTCGCGAGCTCATGTAATGTATTACTGGACAGACGTTGAAAATTTGAAATTTTTCAGTAACTCGAGAGAATATTTCGTAATGTACGGAAGCGAAAAAATGCGAACTCATGAACATTGTTCACATGAACATTTCTCGGAGCTTTTTCCCTCGATTTTCTCGGTGCATTACATTGATTTATCTTGACCCTCGTAACTCTGGTCTCTGCAAAATTCTGTGAAATCTCTATACAATTTTCAAATTTCTTATGAGAATAAAATTTTCACCAATTTCATCACCAACCTTGTGAAGATACCAAATTTTCAGAAAGACTTCATAAGGTCCTCATAAAAAATGGACGTTTTATAATAAGCTTGCAAATTTTCAAAGGATTTTCGAAACGTTTTCAAATATTCCATAGAATTTCATAAAGATCAGAGTTACTAGGGAAATTTCCGTAAGGGTTATTTCCACATAATTATACCGGATTTACCATAGTGCCATCATTATTTTCTTCTCACTTACACAGAATTACTAAACCAGACACGGCTGATACAGTTTTCAATTTTTTCGAATCGAATGAATAAGGCCACTTTTGATTCAAATTTTGTCCGCATTACATGAAATCGAAAAAGTATCATCCACACTGCCAACTCTCTAGAGCCCACAGTAATTGAAAAATATTTTCCAGCATTCAAAGATACACATAAAACATATTCCTCGTCCATTAAAAAGAGTTATACACTCACTAAAAGTGTTCTTTATTACCTCACGAGAACCTTTTTTTTGTCGTCAACCATGAAAAATGCGCTCGGTAATTAAACTTGATTAATTTGGATCCGCGCTTTCTATAGCAAAGGTTGCTCCTGAATATATCACGCGAAAGATTAAATTCTAGCATTTAATGTGCACCGAGTCGTGAATGCACAGGCAGCTGCGCGAACCTTTCAAATGTTGAACGAGGGAAAAAAGCCGGGAAATTGTTCCGGTCGCGAAAAACAGTGGATCTCTCGAGCTGGCGCGCATTTCGCAGGCCTCTCGGAGTCGGGCTCTTTGCATTATGGAGAGAGCGAGAGGAGCCCCAGCAAAAGATACAAGCAGGGCACGTGGTTATGTACTTATCATTCGTACGTGCAGTGAACGCAACGAGAGCTTTCGCCGTCTGACGACGGCGCGTACTGCGCGAATCGATATTTTGCAGTACAATGAAAAACCGGTGCAAGCCGCATTTTGGACAGGAATGGACTCTTGTTGCAATTACCGAGTGTTTGTACGAAATACTTCATTTCACACAGCGCTTAACGAAATTTAAGTCCGTGGTAACTTGGGGAGCAGGAAGGCAAGTTTGTTGGGAGTTTTGGAAAATTTTGGAGTCAACTTGGGAATCAAACTGGGAGTCATGATTCCCGTGACTCCCAATGACTCCCATAAAATAGGAGTCACGGACGGGACCATCCCTAGGTTTTGCAGGGCCTGAGGCAAAGATTTTAGGCGGGGTTCCTCAATGAAATCTTGTTATGAACAATCAATTGGAATTCAGACGTTTCGGAAATATTATGGGAGTCAGGAAAATATTATTGGAATATAGAAATTTTAAAATTTTCAAGATTGAAAATCATTAAGTTTTTGCATTTTTGAAGGTAAAAACTCAAGGTTTTGAAATACGATCTGAAAATGTTGCAATTTTTAAAATCTGTACCTATTTTGAAGTTCTTACGTCTAGAAATTTCAAAATTTTTGCAACTGTAGAACTTTGGAATTTCAAAATAATGAAGTTTTGGAAATTTCGGAAGTTTTTCATCTTCTTAAAATGTTAGAATTTTCAATGATTAGAGAATGTGCAAAAACTTGGAAATTTTAGAATTTTCAAGACCGAAAATTATCAAGTTTTGGCATTTTTACAAGTTTTTACATTTCTGGAAATTTCACAAGTTTTGAAGTGCTTAAAGATTTTTAAGTTATGAAACGTAGAATTTCCGAAATTCGAGATGTTTTTCAAAGTCTGAATTTTCAAGTTTTGAGAATTCCCGAGAACTTGGAAGTTTTTCAGAATTTGAAAGTTGGAAAATTATTAAGTTCCGACATTTTTGAAGTTCTGGGAATTCCGCGTACTTTCAAGTGTTTTGAAGTTTTAAAGCAAGCAAATTTCAAAATTTTTGACATTGCAAGATTTTGACGTTTCGAAGGTTTAAAGTTTTAAAAATTTCAAAATTTCGAAACTTTCAAAGCTTCGAAAATGTCAGAATTTCATGAAATCGTAAATTATTTTTGAGGAACTATAAAGTACTGAAATTCCAGAAGTTTCGAAAATTTCTTCGAATTATTTGAAAATGTCCAAGAACTCTAAAGTTCCTGAGAATTTTAAAGATCACAGATGATCGAGTTTTGACATGTATAAAGTTTGACATCGCTGGAAATCATGACTCCCAAATTGGAAGTCGACTCCCATTTATCGGAGAGCAAATCGCCCCTCGGTACCGTCCCTTACAAAAATTCTCCTCAACTTGAGGGGTAACCCTGAAAGTCGAAGGAAATTTCCGTGAAATCGATTTTCGAAATTTCTAAATAAACCCTTCTGTTCTACCCTAACCCAGCTTGAAAAATTTCCCTACCTCTCTAGAATGAAAAAAAAAAAAAAAAAAATTTACATTTCCCCTAAAAAAAAAATCCCCAGGAATGCCGCGCGATTCTTCATTTCCGCGCACTCGAGACACCCTCTGTGTAGAGAACGCGACCTCATTGAAATCCGCGACGGTGCCGAAACCTTTAGCAACAGCGCCAGCCGGAACTGCTTATCAGCGATGCCGGCGCGGTTTTCTTCGTCTCCTTCGCCCCGCTATTTAAACCCTCTCCTTTTCCTTCCGAAACGCGAGCGCCAAATGTCTTTGTTCTTGCCCGGCAAAGCCCGGGCACGGGCAGATTTCACGCGATACGAGAAAGCGCCGCGAAGCGCTTTTTCCCTCGTTTCCCACGTCGTCGGAACGCCGTTAACTCGCGACTTCCACGAGTTTGACAATCGCGGCCGGAAATGAAAAACCTCGGGCGTAAAACAAAGTGTTTTGACGGTGCGCGAATTTCCGTTTTTTTTTTTTTTTTTTTTTTTTATTCAACCTACCTCTCGCTTTTTTTCCTCTCGCGCGCGCGTCATGAATATTGAACAAATTCGCCCCGGAAAAGTGCGCCGCGAGGAATTCCGGGCGAGAGCTGTCTAGTTGAGCGCCGGGCGAGCATAAGTCAAGCGGCTTGAATTTACAGCCCCCGTGCAAATTGTTCCGCGGCTTCATCCGCGATATGAGCGGGCGCTTCTCGATACTCGAGACCGTGATATAAAAAAAAGCCGAGTCTCCTTCACTTTGGAAATTGAAAAAAAGTGAAAAAATGAAAACACGCGAAAAGGAAGAAGAGTGGAAAAGTCGTTGACAATTCGGGCCACGCGACACACGTCGCGCGGAAGATGCAAATCTCCGGGTGCCGCGGGTTCAGAGTAGACTCGGGAGTTAATCCGATTTCTCACTGGGCCGCCGCTTTTTTTAAGATGCACTTGTTCAACGGTCTGAAACGTGTGGTTGCATTATTTCAGGGTGGTAGATGTAAAACGTCACAATTAAATTTAGTTGCTATAAAATTTTATCCTTATTTTACGAGGCGTTATCGATACTATCAACGATAACCCGCATTTTTCCACGACCGTCCAACTTTCACGGAAGCTGAAAATTTGGTGGAAAAATATCGATAATTTTAAGAAAGTAATCATTTCGGGTGGAATTTTGATTTGAGTAGCGTTCAGGAGATATTTAAAATTTACCGACTGAAATCGTAAAATCTTTGGAATCTAATAATGTTGAACATTTTTAATGATTGAAACTCGAAATTTCTGTTATTTGCAGATGTTGAAATTTGCTTCCAACGTTCATGAAAATTTTTCAAAACCTTCAAAAATATTAGACGATTTCGGGAATCGCACTACCAAATTTCGTATTCTCAAGTTTGGTTTCCTCAGTTTTCGAATAATTCCATTTTTTCGAACTCAAGCCAGACATTTGTTAATTTTCTATTTTTCAAATCCGAATACGTAAATTCCTGGTCTTTTTACTCTAGGGAAACAAAATCAAGAATCTAATGAAGATCAAACTCTCGGGTATGCGAAATCTAAAATTGCAAAAGCTCGATCACAAATTACGTCCATTATCCGCGCTGATACACTGATCTGCTCGTCGTACGTTCTCGATGGGCAAACAGATAAAAGTGCACAACAGAGGGACTTTAATACAATTTCCCCCGCAAGTTATTTTGACGAGCTTTGCGCGCGTGTAATCGCCGACGAAAGCGGTTCCCGTTTAATCGGCGGGAATTTCGTCGATTGCGATTGGTAGAATTTTAAATGACATTTTTCGGGTTTGAAAATTTAGTGATACATTCATACTAAACTTCGATTGCTGTAACGAACACGGCATTTTCTTCAATCAGAAAAAAAAACTGCCTATCATTTCTTCGACTTTCCTTTTTCCGAACTCGCATTTTCCGAACCCGTAAAGCTTTTCAACATTCAAAAAACATTTCATGAATTTCAAAAAAATTCGAGAATAATCACTGATCAATAAAAGTTGAATATTCACAAAATCCACATAAAAGTCCAGCATTTCCAAAAAAACTCTGTGAAACATTATCGAAAACATGTTCGATTCTGTTTCCAAGTTCAGCGAAGCTCGACTGCTCAGACTTTGAAGCCTTGTAACCTTCTAAAATCTCAACAAAGTTTTGCAGACATCGTTACAGCTTATGCCCTCTTTTTTACATTGGGAACATTTTCACCTGGCTTAATGTCTTCAACTTTTTCATTCTTTCGATTTCTCATACGCTCAAATTTTGTATAAACGATAACGAATATCCGTAATTTTTTTAGTGCTCCAGACTTTCCAAGTTCTCCCACTCGTTGGCTTCATCAAAGTTGTTGAAAATTCTGATGAGCTTTCGAAAGTTTATTTTCATATTAAAATCCATACAAAGTACGAACAATGCCGTTTCTCTACAAATTCCACGTTTTTTCGATTTTCCGGTTCGTTAGATAACTAAAACTTTGCGGGCAACTTTTCTGAGCAAGAAAAATCTCATCTCAAGATATTTTCGGATCGTCAACAAACACCTCGATCGAATTAAAAGAAGAACCTTTTGTTCCCGACGAGACGCAGCCGGTATCGGCGCGAGCGATATTTACATATTCGAATCTTGGATGAGATAATTTAATTACCAACACCGCCGGGGCGACTGAAAGGGCTCGATACAATTCGCTCGAACGCTGTGCAGGGATCAATTATGCAAAGCAGTTGCGAAAACAATATGACCCGTCTTTTAAGTGTAACGACTGTTAATTTTAGCAAGAAAGCGATCGATGAACCATAAGGTAAAGGACCTGCCAGTGCTACGTCAGTTGAGACCATATAATTATCCATAAATTTGAGGTTACGTGGAATCTGAAATGATGTATACTCTGAATTCCTTCTAAGGGATTTCCACTCGATAACAATGAAAATCCTGTAAATCAAGCTTGTGGAGAAATTTCACCATAAATGAGTGCAATTCAAAAAAATGAGCGAGAGTACAAAATAAGTGGTATTCCACTCACTTCATGAGAGTTTCAGTCACTCCAAAATTAGTGAAATTTCACAAAGTTAGAGTGGAATTTCCACTTGATTGTGATTTACAGGATTTTCTCTCTTATTCGGTGAATCGTTCAAAATTTAAAAAACGACTCCAAAATTTGAAGGTGTTTTTCTAACAAATTAAAATCTAAAACAAAAATGTTTCTTCAGTCTAACGCGATCGATATGACTAGTTAAAAAATTCCTAAATGAATAAACAAGTGATAGATAATTCTTACAATCCAACAAATTTTTTTAAAATTTTAAATTATGCACATACATCGAAACTTTGAACTTAAAGTTGACATAATATTGTCCCTCTGCGTTAGAAAAAATAAAAATAAAAAAGTTACCTTTTAAAATGGATTTTTTCAAATAATTATTATTTTCTGAATTCTAATCTGCCAT
Organism: Platygaster equestris; assembly: GCA_030522785.1. NCBI lineage: Eukaryota > Metazoa > Arthropoda > Insecta > Hymenoptera > Platygastridae > Platygaster > Platygaster equestris. The sequence goes on from JAPYZK010000256.1 coordinate 10,696, forward strand.
TTTTGAAACCGTCCCATTCTTGGCTCCTCTACCTTAATGCGACGTCGACAAAACGAAGTCGCGTCGCGCAATTTTCGACATATTTTTACAGGGTAGAACGAGCGATGAAAAACAAAGGTAACGCGGCCGAAAAAATAATCGGACGACACGTTCGTCATGTCCGTTGTAAAAACGCGCAACGCGCGTCAGTCCGAACTGACACGAAATCGATTTAATAGTCCGCCCTTGCCTTGTGATTTTACCAATGCGACGGACGATTTTTTTTTTCTTGTGCGTATGTTTTATTTCATTTCCATCCACCGAACGACGTGATGACGTTTATGCAATTCCCCGGGGAATGCTAAGCGAAATTTTTCATACGCATATCTCCAATTCATGGCCCAATTCGAATGTAATGTTTATATTTTCCCCCAAACAAAATCGCGTACATCACGGGATGTTTCCAGCGAAAGCATGAATAATTTCTTGAAATTATCGATACGAAAAAAACAATCGAAAAAATTTGGTGGAGGGTAATTGAAGTTTGAATTAGCTGTCAATATCAATAAAAATCCATCAGCAGATTCAGCTTGAATAAGTATAAAATCATTAACTGAAAAAGAGAAATGTGAGCCACTACAAATAAGTGAAAAATCACTAACTGTATTAGTGACTTTTACTCATTGATTGAATTAGTAAATATTGACAAATGAAATTAGTTAATTAAACTTACGAATGTTCACTCAAAAATTAGTGCAATTTTAGTAGAAATAATTTTTCTCTGAAGGTGCAAAAAATTGTAAGAAAAATAATTCAAACGATAAATTTTATAATTTCACAAAATTGTTCTTACGAAAGTTCATTCAAAAGTTCCACCAATTAAACAGTAAATTAATGAATTACTAATGAGATCAGTTAAAATATCACTGATCGCATTCATGAAATATCTACTAATTTTTTAGTCGTTGGACGAAATTGTACTAGATGAAGGACTGATCACCGAATCACTAATTTATTTAGTGGAATTCTACTTATTTTTCAATCGACCTGTGGAATTCCACTCACTCAATAGTAGGTCAATGAAGTACTAATTTAATTTATGAAAATTTCACTAATTAAACCTCAGAGAGTATATACACGAAAAAATTGTATAAAACGAGTGGACATTCCTTTGACTGAAAATTGATGATATGAATTTCAGAAAATTTTTTCATTTTTCCTCACATGTCAGTTACAAAATAAACATATTTAATTACGTAACTGACAAGTGAGATGTCATTCGAATTTTTAATTGATGTAAAATATTAGTTGGTGTTAATCATTTTCAAAACTGAGTCAGTGACAAAATCTGTTACCCAAATTTGTTGGTCCTAAACACTGATACAAGCGAACTAAGTTTTACAGTGAAAGCATATCTGGAAGCCGTACAAACATGAAGTCCAGGACGACGCTCTATACATTATAAGTTAAATTACACCTGTGTTATAAACTATCTAATCCACTTTGCAGGTCCTGCTGGAAAATGTATAGCCATCATATTCCTCTCAAGTGCCCAACATTAATGAACATCATTACCACAAATTGTAATCTTTAAATTGTTCCTTACCACAATCATGATATTTTTCAAAATTTCTACACTTCCACTCCCCAAACTTCCGATGCTCCAAAAAATCACTGAATCTTCCGCTACGGTTTCGTTGCGGTCTATGTTTCTTAAAAAAAACCTGTGACAAAAAGTTCCAACTCCTATCAAAAACATGCCCACTGAATTCGATTGCGAATCGCAAACTATACCGCCCCAATCATACGAACTGCATAGAAGCAATTTATCTAGTTATAGGTTCCAATTTTTTTCCATAGAAACGACAGATTCGCCGGGTTAAATCTTCAATTTGAAAGATCGTTAATTGGCCAATCCGCTCGGGAACGGATCGACGTGTTCGCGCGGTTCGACGACCGAGTAAAATAATTCGGCTTGAAAATCGTTTTCAACTGTGGAATGAAATACAAAAAAAAAAAAAAAAAAAAAAAAAAAAACGCGGCCGGGGGCAGCCCCCCCCCCCACGCTCCTCGCCCCCCTTCGGTTCGTCTCTTCATTTAGGAAGCGCAGCGCAGGCGTCCCGGATCAACTGCCAGATACCGATACGCGCTTTCGGCGAGCTTTTTTTCGTCCATTCTTTTATTCTCGAGCTTCGCGTTGCTTCGCGTGTGTGCGTAATCGCGCGTCGTCGTCAACATTTCACCGCGTCGTCGCGGGGGGTCGTGAATTTCCGAAGGATCCGATCTGGCCGCGCTCCAGGGAACTTTCCCAACTTCTTATACACAGCCAATCTAATGTTTCTCGGACTCGCAATTGCCTGACCAATGCCCCTCATCCCGATGTATCCGATCGATATATTCGGCCCTTTCTGGCGCCTTTTTTCTACGCGACTACATCCCACCCTCCCCCCTGCCGCCGAAGCGTCGCCCTGCATCTTCCTTGTGAATTTCACTTTTTTACAACTAACAGCTAAAAGTTGACCAAATCAGTGAATGTTGACTGATTCAGATTCAGAGAGCACAGAATTTTTCAATTTTCATTGACTATTCACACTTTCATTCGACTCATCCAGATTTCCAAATATTTTACATGGGATGCATTTTTTTTTTTTTTTTTTCGTGAAAAAAGTGTCATCCCTTCGCCAATCAACGACAATTGACTGGACTGTTCGGAAAGAGCCGAAATCCAAATATTTTTTCCGATTGACGCCCTCGACGGCATGACGTTAATTAAAGCTTGCCACTCGATGCGATTCGGAAATTCCATTTTGCCGCGAGTTGTTCCGGGGAAAAAAATTCCCGGAAAAGTCGCCGGAAAAAAAGGAATGAAAGAAACGCGCCGAAAAAAAAGGCGCGATCATCGCAGTCACAATCTCGGGCGCTTCTTTCCCGGCGGCGAAGCTGCGGCACACTACAACGGGGCCAAATCGGAACCCACGATCTCGGCGATGAAAATTGCCCCGAGTCCTTTTTCGCGCGGGGCTGGCGAAAAGGTAAATCGTCGCGTCAAAGGGCGAGAAGACGACGATACATGGAAATTAAAAGTACACAAAGTTCGCGATATTCTTGATGAATTGCTTGCCTTCGATAGTAATCGGATTAAATTGGAAATTATATGCAAAATATCTGACTCGGTTCTCGTTACGTAGTCATTTCCCTCATATTGACATTAATGTTGAAGCAAAAAAATTCTAGAAGCCTCATGAAAAATTATATATGAGACAATTTTATATTTAATATCTTGCAGTTTTAGGTATTTTTCAATTTTACGAAGTTTTCTCTAGTGATTTAATGCATTTCTGAACATATTGAGAAATCTCATGAATTTGAGCTAAGCTCTTCAATTTTTTACAAATTTAGAATCCGTTTGGGCATTTCGAGATTTCTATGAAGTTCGCAAGTTTTTCGAAAATTTGACATAGTCTAATAAACAGTTATTTTAATTAGTTTGTCAAAATTTCCGATAGTTCAATAATCTTTGACACTTCTAGGCAGTATATCTAAAGCTTCACAACAATCTTCAAATCTAGTTATAATCATTTGAAAAGTTGACAACATTGGGCGAGATTCAAGCCATTTTCAAAATCAATGAAGTAGATCTTCGTTGGGTTGATATTAATGATTTTTTTCAATTTAATTAATTTGCTTTTTTCCGATATCCCAATCAATTTTTTCGATGTCCAGTTAAAATTGGTTGGAATATCGAAAAAAAATTCTACAAAAATAAAAACAAATCATTTTCAAATTGTTCAACCACGATTTGCAAACTGTTAATCAATTCTGAAAATTTCAGTTAGAATTAGTTGGAATATCGAAAAAAAATTCATTGAAAAAAAATCATTTTTAAAATGTTCAACCATGATGTGCAAATTGTCAATCAATTCTGAAAAATATGCGAGCGTTTCTACAAGTTTCCCATTTTTTTTTATAATTTGACAATATATTCACTTTCCAGTGAAAACTTTTTCGAAAGATGGAAAAAATCCAATAATTTCCCCTCAAACTCTTGCAAGTATGAAATTTCTCAACGAAAAATGCTGAAAACCCTAGCCATAAACCGACACCCGTCACTTAATTCATACTTCAGACGAACTAATTACAATATAAAGCTATTAAGACATTCCGTGATCTAACTCAACTATTTACTACCACCGATAACTATATGTTATACATCCTCCAGCATAACCAAGCGACATTACCCTACGTCTATAACACTCTAATCAAAACGCTCGAAAAAAGCCAAACGCGAGCCTAACGCACATCCAATTAAAATCAGACGTTATCTCATTACAGGAGGAAGAGTAAATTTCGCAATGACTCCGTCAATGATGTCCAATAAACATAATTTCCCCGATCCCAATGTAACAACATTCGAACAGCGGAAATCATCAAATGCATAATTGATTGGACAAGGCCATAAAATGCGTTTCGAAGCCTGATTTAAACTAAGTCAATTTCGAATACCATCTGCACCTCAGTAAAATCTACGTCATCAGTATTTTCGGAAAATAAGTAAAATCATTATTATAGGTCTCAAAAATAACGTTACTTGTAGCTTGAAAAGTTCAATGAAAATTCAATGCTCGACTGAAAAAAGACCTGATCCCATTGCATTAAACTCAAAAATGACATTTCCGATTCGCATATTTTTTCTCGATCTAAATGTAGCGACAACTCAGACGGCGGAAGTCATCGATTGCATAATTGATTGGACAAGGCCATAATTCGCGGCAATTGTAGGCGTGACAGGTCAATCATTAGATCGGGCAGTCACGTAGCGGATACATTGCGATTTGAGTGGCAAGTCTCACCTGTCGCTCGTTTCGCGTCGATTTCCTGTGACGGCGCGGCTCGTTAAATATGATTCGGAATAAAATCGTCGTAATCGGGCGCTCGACTGTCGCCGCATTGACGGAACCGAGGGCTGATAGAGAGACACGCGGCAATTCCAAGTAAGGTCGTGCACGTCGACGGAATGCGAAATCCCTCGTTCTACCCGTATACCACTCTACAATTGTATCGCGCTCGTGCAAAGGCGTGGACAAAAAAAGCTTCTATCGGGGATTCAAATTATATTCCAACCGAATTCTCCTTATTAAAAATTTGGTAATTTTTAATTCACTCTGTACGTGTACATAACTTTTCTTTTTTTTTCATTCTTATTTCCTGAACTTCAACATATTTTACTGAAATGTTGAAATTGATCAATGTTGAGAAGTGTATAAATATTTTGAAATTTGGACATAAATTTCTAATACAAATTATACATCCCAAAAATTAATATTTACAATTTGGCAATTTAAGATAAATTTATACATCGAAAATTTTCGAAGATTTACGACCGACATTTTTGGATTCGATTAATGATTCAGGACGGAAAATTACAAAATTTAGGAATCCAAAAATCATTCTTAAAAATTTTGTTAAATCTATTTTCAAGTTTTTTTAAAATTTTTTTCATTTTTTAACATTTTTTCATTAAACAAAAGCTTTTTTTTTGTTCTTTAAATTTTACATTTCTAAATCTTCATCTTCTTATAATAGATTGCCGTATGGAATAAGTAGCAGTTTAGTCAAGTAAAAATTTGAATTATCAAACGAAAAAATCTTAAAAAATAAAAAAAACACTTTCGAAAAAAAATACCTAAAAATAGATCCACAAAATTTTGAGGAATGATTTTTGGATCCCTACATTACCGACCCCCCCCCCACTCTAGTCACATGATGGGAGGAGGAGTGGGGGGAGGGGGCAGAATCCGCATAGCCTACCTACTATAGACTTTTTTCTCAAGTCTAATTTTTTTATTGACGACTTGAAGCCACAAAAAAAGTCTTTTCAATCATTCTGATTCTGTAATTCAAATTTTGTTACTCATAGTTGAAGTATTCCAGAATGAGAATAATTCAAAAAGATTTTTTTCTGACTCCAAGTCAGCTGATGAAAATTCCACTGATTCAAATTTAGAATGAGATTGAGCTGTCTTATATTATTTGCTGCATATATAAAATTTACAAACATGGAATAGTGTTCGAAAAAGCACCTCGCGAAACTTGTTCGGCCTACGCCTCTGCAAGCGCGGAAGGCACGAACGATCGCGGGGCGAGATCGATCGATCGATCCTGACTCGCTTCCTACGTTTTATCACGGTCGCCCCCGCCCGGAATATATATGTGACTCGGGCTCCAAGACTGAATGATACTCCCGCATCGATTTATGAATTGTAATTGTTTATTTCTCTCCCTCACTCTCTCTCTTTCTCGCTCGCCCTTTTCTCGCGGCTTCCATCGGAACTTGGGAGCTCGGAAGAAAATTCCTTCCCCACAATTGACGTTCATAAAAATGATTTATGTTTGAAACTGCGCCGTTCGTGCATTCTCAGTTGAAAGCGCTCGAATATTTTCGTATGAGCAATTCCAGCTATTCGTATGAAAACTTATTGAATCACGAAAAATACTGCCGATTAAAAGACATTTTGTGATTCTGAATACAGATCTGATGTTCTCCTGAGTTAAAGAATTTGTTATTTGGAGGGTTGGTACGGTTGTCGACTGTTTGAACATTTTTCCTACTTTTTATCAATCAATATTTCTTCAGCTAGTATTACTTGTGCAAAGATGAATTATATCACTGATTATTAGATATTTTTTCTAAAATATTCGACTCTTCGATCAATCAATATATCAACAACAAAATTACACCAATTCAGAAAAATTTTGTGTCGTGTTGTCAATATTGTATACCCCCTTGACAAAAAAGCTTCAAAACAGAAAAATTCCAGGATAATAATTGTAGATTTTTTACCAATTTTTCATCTACTGCAAATATAAATTGTACCAAGGTAAATTTTATTGTATATTAATGGTAATTAAATACAGAGAATTACAATTTCAGAACGTTTTTGTAATGTCGTCAATTTTTTCACCCCCCTCCCCCTTGATAAAAAATATTTGTAACAGAAAAATTGATTTGAAAAATTGTTAAAAAATCTGCAATTGCTGTAGAATTCAACACTAATAATTGTAGAATTTTTGATTGATATTTCAGGTAATACCAATATTATTTACGCAAAGTTCAATCGTGTCACTAATAATTGAATATTTGTTAACAAATGCTTAATTCTACGATCAATGCAACAAAAAAAATTGATAAATATAGTATACGGACACATTATACGAATTCAAGAAACTTTTTTGTCGGACATTTTTTACACTTTACCTTAATTAAAAGCTTAAATAAACAGAAAAATTCAACACAATACTCCACAGAATTTTCCAACGTAAGAATGTTCATTCAATTACGGTGATTCACATTCACATCGTTACCGTCGTTACTGCACAAGAAACAGCCGCAAAATGGTGACAATTAAATTGTCGCAAATATCCTTTCCACTGTTTCCGCATAAATTAAACCCGCGCTTTTCCTGTACGCCCGAGTGTCTTTCCAAATCGGGGAACGAAACTTGTTTATCAAAGCAACGCCCAAGGAAATCGCGGTTTACACTCACAAAGGAATTGAGCTCGGCGAAAGTGTCGCGTTACAACGCGAGTACAAAGGGCCCGCGAAATAATTCACACCGCGATAAAAGGCAATAGATGCCAATAGAAAGCCATGTTACCTAACAAATCCTCGCAATGAATTTTCCTGATTTTCCGGATTTATGAAATCGAATTTCCGTTCCTTTTTTTTGACAATCATTCATCCCATATTTTCAAGTTAACTCGAAGTATGATACTCTGAAGTTCTAAAAATATTGAAAAATATATTTTCATATTAAATTCACGTGTGAAATTACGAAATTCTGAAAGAGTCAAAAACAGCATTCGCTTTTTATCAATGACTCAAAAAAAAATTGTTGTCATCGTTAATTCGAACTTAGTTGTTAAATTCTGACATGGTTGTAAAATTTTCAGTATTATGATGTTGATCAATTTAATTGAAATTTTGATTAATTTTTTCATATCGAAGTCACTTGTTTAGCAAAATAGTAATAATGTCGCATAAGCATTAACTAGAAAGAATTTTCTCGAATTTTATAACAATTAATGTTTTATTATCAACTAATGTTGACAACTTTCAGGAAGTCTGCTTTCTTGATTAACCACTTCTTTTCGACTTTTAATTAGTACAATACATACTCCTACGAGGTCAACTTCTCTCATCATTCGGAATCGTGGAAGCTTTACAAAACTTTGCTGACTTCTCTGATTTCTTAGTTCTCTCAAGTCCTTAAAGCATTCAAAAATCCTGAGATAATGAAAGCAGTCCTCGAATTTCATGAATTTTTCACTGACATCGAAACGATTCCATTTCACACTAAATTTCTGCATTCTTTTACTGACTACTGGTGGTCGAGTATTTCGTCGATTCATCAAATTCTCTCCGAAAATTGCTCACATACCTATTATATGAACGATTAAAGTTTTATAACATTTTAGCATACAAAACTCGAGTAACTCGAACATGTTTCATTAAAAAAAATTCGAAAAATCTGAAAACGATCGAGTCAAAATTAACTGTCGGAATTTTGGAACAAAATTTCCATAATCTGTGCTTTTTATCCTTTTCTATAACTCTGTAATACACACGAACAATTCAAAAATTATTCTACTTTTTTTCATTTCGTTTCTCACTCTTGTCATTTTTCAAACACAATTTTCCCACGTCGTAGAAAAATCTTCAATTTTCCGCAACTAGTGGAATAATCATTTTCTCCACGTTGTTGAGAAAAAAATATAGTCCTCAACTTGTGCAGAAGGGCTTTTTCAACGAATGTGATTGCAAAACTCGCCTTCGGCTCGCCTTGCAAACTTCACATTCGTAAAAAAAAACGTCTTCTGCACTCGTTGAGAAATATACCATTTTACTAGTCGCGAACTTCATGTTATCACAAAACGTGGACAAAGTGCGTTCAAAAAATGACAATGGCGAAAAAAGTACGCACTTTTTCCACAACGTTGGATAAACAATATTATGCGAAAACTTTCCAACCTACAATATTAATATTTGAAAATCCAATGCGATACAATGGCAAAAAGTTCGGAAATTTCCCCGGCTTTACGAACTGGAAAAACTTTGAATTTCCGGAAAGTCGCGACTGTGTAGAAACTTGGGCAACTTTTGTGCGATCATTAGACACTCGGTGCCCGTTTCTCAATCTTCATTGCGACCCGTTCCCGGGCACGCACACTGCGCGCACTTTGCAGGTGCACAAACACGATCCCCATTACCTTCCACTCTTCGGAACCTGTTAAAGCCGACAGGTGAGCTTCTCCCTGCACGTCCTACCCTATCTCGCAATACCCTCGTCCCGCGTTTTAATTTCAATTAACCCACAACGTTCTTTCCTCCCCCCGCGCTCTCATATATACGATTCGCATTTCCCATTTCCGTCGAACACCTCAATGCATTCCTTTATTCTCCTCCATCGATTCTCCGAACCTTCGACAAAACGCACGTTTTTTATCTTCCCGAAATCTCGACGGTACACTAAATTCTCGTAAATAACTGACTTTTTCATTACACTAGAAATGGAACATTCGAGTTTTAATGTTTGAATATGCAAATTCAGGGTTGTGCCAATTTGGCGATTTTTCGCCAAATTGGCGATTTGCTGCAACTCTTGGCGAGGAAAAATTTCCAAATTTTTTTATTTCGGGAAGTTCCAATAAAAAATTGTTTCATTGTTCTTCCATAATTATGCTTTCATTCGCTTATACATTCATTGGATTTTTTTTTATTATGTGCGTCATACAGTTTAACAACAAGTTTTTCTCATTTTTTTCGTGATCTTGAAGGTAAAATACTAACTTTTAAATGCGTAAGACGTTGAATTCACAGTATTATCGAATTTTCGCGCCTTCAAGTACTACTTTTGCACGCACCAATCACGTTGGCGATACGGGAAAGAAAGATGGCGATTTTGGCGATTTTTTCGGTCCCTAGATGGCGGACCCATAGCAACTGGGGTCGTAAAAATTGACATTTTTCTTTGCTTTCTTTACTCGATGAAAAAATTTGCATTACGAAAATTCGGAAATTGTAAATCAGAATTATAAACTGAGTATTCGTTTCTTCGAAAATTATAATTCTGAAAAGTACCAAAATCCTAGACTTTCGAAGTATGAATCTCATTCTTATGAAAAAAATCATACGGCTATTTAAAATTCTTGGTACTACACATTTATTCACGGAAGCTCGAAACATCCATTCCGTAAATGAATGCTAGACATTCCGAAAACCCTTTTTTCCGGGAAAAAAAAAAAAAAAAAAAAAAAACATCGGCAGATATTCTGCCATCTTCAACTAAAAATGCAATATCAATATTTACGATAAGTCATTTTCTCATTCTCTTATGACGAGAAAATGACCCTCGCCGCAATTGCTGGTATCGCTCTTTCTAATTAATTAAAAATAAATTTTAAACGCGCCAATTAATACTCAAACAACCAAACCTCAAAATCCTACACCTATTTACACATTTATCACAAAATAAAACAACAAATGTAAAATTCGTAACTACGAAATTCGTGTCCCTCGCAAAAAAGCACCCACTATAATAAAACTGCGTGCCACAAAAAGCTCCCGAAAGTCCAAACACCATGAATACGACCAAAACATCGTACTTCGTTTTCCACGCGTAGACAAAAAAAAAAAACAAAAACAAAAAAAAAACACACATTTTTCCAACGTTTTCGCTATCGCCCGACCCGCCAAAACCACAACTCCCAGCATCCGCCCGAAGAAAAGAAAAAACACAACACCAAACCGGCACGAAAACTCTCGGTAAAAATCATGAAATTTGAAAAACCTTTAACGATGGGCGTGGTGCAAAGCACGAGCACGAGGAGCAGCAACATCGTCCCGGTTTCGGCGTCCCGGGCCATCACTCCAGCATTTAGAAATCCAGCACTTGCACCAAAAGCGCGTATTCCGTACAGTACTGCACTTAAAAACCAACTCCCGGGGAAAAAAGCAAAAAAAACGGTCCCATCGACTCGAATCACGTGCACATTTTCCGTCTTATTCACGGAATCCAGGGTACGGTGGCTCGGGGTCCCTCAAGAGTCAGTGGCACCGGCGTTGGCGATTGTTGACGATTCACACTACACTCGGCGAACGCGAGAAAACCGTTTCGAAGCTCGACGACGACGACGACGGCGACGCCATCGGAGCACGCGACCGGGGGGAAATTCGCACGAACTTTCCGCGCTGCGTCGTTTTTTTCGCACGGGAGCGGTTATTTTTGCACGCGGCGGGGGATCGTACACACTACACGAGACTCGCGCGTTGAATGGTGCCCTGTGGTGCCCGACCGCGACGCGACCCTTTCTCCTCCGCTGAGTCCGCCGCCGCGAATCCCACTTCCCCTCCGACTGCGGCGGAATACAGCGCCGGAGACTGCCGAGTGCGCCCGAGCACAGCTTCCCTCCCCCGCTTCGGTCGCGAGCGGGCGAACGGGGCGAGCCACCCTCCGGGGTGAAAAACGGTCAACGTCGCGTTTTCGCGAGTTTTATTCCGGGGATAGTGAATAAACAAAGAACGAGATGAGACGGCTCCGCGGGGGTTTTTCACCCATTCGATTGAGCCTACGAGGTATGTTTTCGGTTGGTTCGTTTGGCGGGAAACTTGGGCAATTCAGTGCTCGGCTTGAACTACTCAAATAATTAGCAGTCGTAAATTACGATTGCACTGGTTGTTTTGGGAATATGGTAAATTAACGAAAACGAGCGATGGGACGACTCCGTGATTGGGCTTACAAGGTATGTTTTCGGTTGGTTTATTTGGCGGGAAACTTGTTAAAATACCTTATAACGTGGGTGACTGGACGGCCAACCAGTTGCTAGGCGAAAAATTTAAAAATTCAAAATACTCGCTGTGATTGGTCGGCCGAGTTGTTGAATAACAAGCGAACGAAAAACGGTCGAGACTCGGAACAACGCCGTGTTTTCGGAAGTTTTGTAGGTGGGAGAATTTTCGTCACTTCCTATTCAGCCTTTCGATTCGGTTTGTTTGGCGGGAAACGTGAAACCTTCTGTGATTGGCCAATTATGGGACAGGAAATTCGAAAATTCGAAATACCCGTTGTGATTGGTCGGCCATCTTGAAATTCCACTGGGGACCGTTAAGAAATGTGGCGGTCTAAAAAGTGACGCCATTTTGTTTCTTTTTGACGATTTTATAAATTCTTGTCACATTTTTCTCAAGTATTCAAATTCTTATCATAAGTTTCCATGATCATTAATAAAGACTCGTGAAACAAGATAATAAAGGTACACATTTATCGCATTCTCTTTATTCTTTCTGGAAAGGGGAAAGGGTCATTTTAACAATGAATCTCCTTCTAAATTCGCATAAAATTGCTCGAGTTAAATGTAGCCATAAAGAGACAAAACCCAGGACGAAAAGTAACATCGAATAATCAAATAAGAAACAAGAGGACATAACTAGGCGCTTTATAAAACTCAATTTTCCGTCCGAGATGAATGTAATCTGCATGCGAAGTTTCCCGGAAAATATAATAGACAGTTGAATTTAACGTCGCAATTATTTCACCATGAAAAACTCGGCTTCATTTTTTTATCGAGCAATTATCCCTTAATGTCATTTTCTAACTTTCGCAGCGTAACGTATCTTATAGTAAAGAATAATCGCAATTGCAAAACGCTGATGATCATGATTCGGAGATTCAAAACGGAAACGGAATATAAGCTCTAAAAGAAAAATGTCATCGTGATCTTGCATGAACGATTTTGAGTGGTGCCGTAATCATGACCTCTAGCTAAAGATCCTCGAAGATTTGTGGTTTTTTTCGTTGTTTTCCCTCACATCATTTTAAAGGGCACTGCAATTGTTGATGCTTCTTTGCAAGTGAGAGACGAAACGTCGCAAATCAAGGGCTTACAGCAGTCGCTGTTTTCTCCACACTGTAAAAAAAAAAAATAGTAAATCGAAAAGTCATTTTTCAAAAAAAATTTCTCAATTGTCACTTCGAAATTTATTTTTAAAATCCCCGTTATTGAATTCAAAATTTGCATTTTGTCAATGAGTCGAAAAAATACAATTCAGCGCCACACCGGAAATGCGTTATTCATGGATGTGAAACAATTGGCGAGAAAACAAACGTGCCTTATCGAAGGACTCGATGCATATTAATAGACGTTATCAATATTGAAGCCTTTTTTCTGGTTGGAACGATTAACCTTCACGAGCGCTGTTTATCCGTAACTTATACACATTTTTTCCTCCGAGTGGAACGAGTTTGAGATAAAAGTTAGCGTGCATTTTTGCATGTTCTTTCATTGCCGAGATTATTATCCCGGAAATGAATACACTTTGATATGAAAAAGGTGTTCACGAGCGTTCGTGATGCGTGAAACATGGGTGTTGATTTGAAAATCATTTGAAATTAAGACGTGGATGATAATTTATTGGATGTGTGGTGATTTTAGATGTTTGGTGATACTGACCACTTTATCTAATGGGAGACAAAGTTCCTCTTCAGAGCTAGACTCGGAAGAAGAAGTAGATTCCGAGCTGGTCGAATCAGGGTTTGCTGAAGTTTTGCTGTCGGGAGCAACAACACTTCTTTTAATTCCGAACGGTTTTGTGCAACGTCCTGCCCACGGATTGCAGCCGAAATTGGCACAGCATTCGCTGGTTTTTGAACACTTTTAAACGAAAAATAATTGAAACTAAGCAGTGGCGAATAGTATCGGTTATTTCTAAATTAATGGGAATTTTAACGGGGATACGTACGATCATTCCAGGCCACCGGCATTCTCCGTTTTGATATATTTGCCTCATTTTTCGCGGCATTCCACACATTTCGGACTGGGCGTCACAAAACTCTGAACAGCAATCAGAATGCCGTGAACACTGGAACATAAGGCAGATTTATAATTTTCTCGCGGTGTATTACAGGATATCTGAATTTTATACGCATTCAAGGACGTAACCAGAAATTTTGTTCGAGGGGGTCTAAGGTGATTTTCACTCGAAACTGATTCAGTAAATTTAAAAATCTCAAAATTTTCATAGGTGTTTTTGATATCTCTGAAATTTTTAAAATCCTCTAGACTTTGAAATTCATCAAAATATTCGAAAATCTTAAAACATATTGAAAATGTTCCAACTAAACAAAGGTTTTTCGAAATTTTAGAAATTCATAAAATTTAGAAAATTTCAAAAATTCCAAAAACTGCTTTCATTCTCAAGATTTTCGAAACTTTATTGAATCTCTGAAATTTCTAAAATTTTTTCAATTCTGAAAATTGTCAAAATACCGAAAACTTTCGAAATTCTCTAAATGTTGAAAATCTTGAAATGCTTGTAATCATCAAGTCTCTCGAAATGTGAAGAATTCGTAAAATTTTCGTAATTTCAAGAATCATGAAAATATTGTTAATTTTCAGAATTTTTGGAACATTTACAAATCTCTGAAATTCACCCAAATTTAGAAATTCTCGAACTTTTCAAAATTCCAATAACTTCCAAAATCCCCAAAATACTTCAAACTTTGAAAAATCTCAAAACTGTCAAAAATCTTGAAATGTTGAAAATATTCCAAATTATTAAGTTTCTCGAATTGTTGGGAATTCGTAAAATTTTCGTAATTTCAAGAATTATGAAAATATTGTAAATTTCCAGAATTTGTAAAACTTTTTTGAAACATCGAAATTTTGAGATTCTCGAATCTTTGGTTCCGAATTTGAAATGTTACACTTCTATAAATAATTTAATGTGAATATAAAAAGACTTTCATTTGATTCGTCAAATATTCAAATAATTTGACTTCCAATTTTGAATATTCGTGAGACTTTCCAACAATCCTCGAAGTATTCCAAATTTTTCGACATTTTTTCATAAAAATTTGTCGAAAAACTGCAAAATGTTCTCAAACAAAAAAATTTGCTCAAGAAACTAAAAAGCGGTAAATGTAAAAAATTTTCATCCAACTTACCGGTTCCTGCGCGGTTCTACATTCAGAGTCCACTTCCGCAAATGAATTAAAAACGAAACCAAACGCCGCAAGAAAAAACAAAACGTGTTTGCACATATTCACTCTTCAATGCGTGTAAAACAGAAAACGCGTTACTAATTAAGCTATCACAAATTTCGAAAATTCGAAAAGCGCTTTTTTGTCTTTTTCGAGACAATTACAGAAAAGTAACGAAAATGCTTTCAAATCAGTTGTAAATGAATGGTGAAGAAAGAAAAATTTATGGATACCAATTCTGTTACAAACCGTTGACACTGAACGACTGCAAAGTGAAGCTACAGACGCGAAAATACTGCTTATAAAAGGCTTCGAAGGCTGGGCGAGTCTCAAAGAACGTTGATTGAATTTTCATTGGGTCTCGAGCTTTGAATCGCTTAGAAAATCCCCAAGGCCTTCATCGAGGCTGCAAAAGGAAGTGGAAAAGTTGGAAAATAAAAAACAGTTTCGACACACCTCAAGTACTCGCTAACTGGCATTATTAACAACCTCGATTACATCGATATTTGCACTTACTTTTCCGAAATTCACCATTGTTTTCAAGCTACACGGAAAATTCGAAAACTTTTGCAAATTTGAAATTAATAAACCATCTTTATGTACACTAAAAATTTACTTTGAAATTCGAAAGTTCCCCCGACTGATATTTTTCGGATTAGGAACGAAAATTCTTCCACAAATCTGTTTTGAATAAGCTTCAACTTTTATTGAAAATACATTCTCATCAAAATATTCCTAAATCATTGAATACGTTCCATTCGCGAGTTGAACGTCTTATAAATACACCACATCCTTTCACAAAAACGTGCATAACTATCATGCCATTTTACCCAAGTTTCGTCTTACAAGACGAATGGTTCAGAAAAATATTTAATTTTTCTATTCTTCTGTGGGAGGTGCCGTTTCTGGAGTTGACGACTCTTCTTGATCTTGAGTAGTCTCGTCAGGATTTTGGGTAGTTTCCTGGCTTGAGGACTCTTGACCTTCAGTGGTTCCTTGGCTCGAAGATTCTTGACCTTGAGTGGTTCCTTCACTTGAGGATCCTTGACCTTGGCTGGTTCCTTCGCTAGAAGATTCTTGACCTTGAGTAGTTCCCTCGCTCGAAGATCCTTGACCTTGAGTAGTTCCTTCGGTAGAGGATCCTTGGCCTTGAGTGGTTCCTTCACTAGAGGATCCTTGACCTTGAGTGGTTCCTTGGGTAGAAGATCCTTGACCTTGAGTGGTTCCTTCGGTAGAAGATCCTTGACCTTGAGTGGTTCCTTCGGTAGAAGATCCTTGACCTTGTGTGGTTCCCTCACTTGAAGATCCTTGACCTTGTGTGGTCGATCCTGGATTTTGTGTTGTTGGTGGTGGTGGAGGTGGTTTTGTCGAAGGTGGTGGTGGAGGTGGTTTTGTTGTTGGAGGTGGGGGCGGTGTCATCGATGGTATGCAACGAAGAGACCATTTATGGCAAACCAAGCCTTCGCAACAGTCTTCGCTTTTTCTACACTGAAATTTAAGTATATCCACATATTCAAATGAAAATCGTTTTCTCGATTTTTAAGACCATTTGATTTCTATGCATGAAAAAAATTGATTTCGAAAGACTTGAAATGGCGTTTCGAAGAATTACAGTGATATTTTTGAGAATTGAAATGGATGTAAGAGTATCTTGAACAATTCAGATAATTTTTAAAGATACGAATTGTATGTACAAACTCGGTTATCTCATTGATTGTTCTTCAGCAAACAGAGGCTAATCCTTCCGTGCTACTGTTACACAATTATTTACGCTTTGTTTGAACATTACCGTGACAAGCCCTGGAAGATTTACACACAGAAAAGATGAAGAAAAAGTATACTTGGATTGATTGGCGAAAAATTTTACGACATCGTAATCTGAGAGTGGTTTTGAATTTTTGGCCAAATTTGTTATGTTTTTTAGATTGAAAATCAGAAACGACCATGAAATTCTCGAATAGGGCCAATAACTTTTTCTCATCGAGAACTCAAATAGAAGAATGTAAAACAAGTTATCTTTTGCAATTTCCGAAATTTTCAAGTCAGCTGGAAGGTCCGAAAATGTTGATAAATCAAACGTCACGAAATGTCGAGGTTTTGATAAAGTGTTCTGATGAAAAACTCATCTTCGTTAGGTTTTTCCAAGGCCACAAATTATCAGGATTGCTGATTAAGTCTTTCATCACTATAAAGTACTCACAAGCATTCCAGGTTTACGGCAATCGTCATCAGTGATAGGCGGTTTTGACTGCCTAGTGCAACGTCCAGCATATGGATTACAGACGAACGGACCGCAACAGTCCTTCGCTTTCTGGCACTAAAACACAATTCGAGAAATGTCACGCAATCGTAGACGAACTTCTTTGATTATGAATAATCAATTCTCAAACTCACTAAGCGTCCTGGAGGAACGCAAAGGCTCTCATCAGATTCGGTAGAATCCGAAGATTCAGCAGATTCTGAAGATTTAGACGATTCCGAAGATTTTGAAGACGAACCGGAACCAGAAGACGCAGACCTTTCGAAAACCGTTTTTCCACCCCCGACTACTTGCATTGACGTGCATCTTCGGGCCCAAGGGTTGCACTCGAAGGGCGCGCAGCATTTTTTGTCTTTTTGATCACACTGAAAATTGTGATTTTTGAGTAATTTTTGGTTATTTGTGAAAAAATGAGATGGGAATTTGTGTGTTGGGGAACTTACGATTCGCCCTGCAGGTACACAATCACCGGCAGGTGGATTATCTCCGTCGATTTTCGTGGTGCACCGCCCGGCGTAGGGGTTGCAAGTCAGTCCCTCGCAACAATCGGATTCTTTCGAACACTTTACAAAGAATTTTTTGTTTATCAAATTTTGGAGAAATTGGAAAGAGTTACAGGTGTGACGATTAATTATTGGCATGCTGACCGTGAGAGAAAATGACGAAAAACGAATTCTGAACTTATCGATGTTTTAGGGCGAATTTCTAACAATGACGTATTTAAGGAATTGTATATTCTGGAGTGTCTACATTTTTTAGTTTTAACATGAACATTTTTACATTTCTGAACGTCCTGTTAGTCATCGTAATTGTCCAATATTTGAAGTTTCTTAATTTCCTATAGTCTGATTTTCAATCTTTTGATTCAAACTGGAAATTTCTTTATATTAATTTTGAATTGAGTCTGGGAAAAGTAAGTGAGGGACATTTTCGGTGAAAATTTGGTTTCTACTCTGCCATTGTGATAAAAGATCAATCCGAGAGGCGATTCGTTTTCTGGTAAATGGGAGTCATGGGAGTCGACTCCCACATGACTCCCAAGTTGGGAGTCATGATTCCCAGCGATGTCAAACTTGGAACATGTTAAAACTCAATTGTCTGTGATCTTTGAAATTCTTCAAAAAAAACTTCAAAGTTCTTGGACATTTTTGAAAACCTTTGAATTCCATCATTTTTAAAACTCCCCAAATTTCTGAAACTTTTAAAACTCCAGTACATCATAATTCCCAAAAACTTCACAGTTCCAGAAAATTCCGACATTTCCGAAGTTTTGAAAGTTCCAAAATTTTGAAAATTTCAAAGCTTCACAACTTCGAAACTTCAAAAACTTGAAATGTTGAAAATTTTGAAATTTCTTTGCTTCAAAACTTCAAAACATTTGAAAGTATGCGGAATTCCCAGAACTTGAAAAATATCGAAACTTGATCAATTTTCATCTTTAAAATTCTTAAAAACTTGAAAATTCCGACGTTTGAAAAACATCTCGAATGTCGGAAATTCTACGTTTCAGAACTTTAAAATATTCGAGCACTTCAAAACTTGCGAAATTTCTAGAATTATAAAAATGTCAAAAGTTGATAATTTTTGATCTTACAAATTCTAAAATTTCAAAGTTTTTGAACATTCTCAAATAATTCAAAATACCAACATTTCAAAAGTTTGTAAAATTTCTGAACTTCAAAAACTTCAGATATGCATAATTCTTCGAAAATTAAAAACTCCAAAGCTTTATAAGTTCCGAAACTTCATTTTTCAGGAATTGTCAAGTTCTACAATTTCAAGAATTTCGAAATTTCTAGACTTCAAAACTTCAAAATACGCACATTCTCCAAAAACTGCAAAATTTCCAGACCGTATTTCAAAACCTTGAATTTCGACCTTCAAAAATATTAAAACTCAGTAATTCCCAGTCTTCAAAATTCTAAAAGTTCTATATTCCAATATTTTCAGGACTCCTGATATTTCCGAAACATCAGAATTCCAATTTATTATTCATAACAACATTTGATTGAAAAACTCCGCATAAAATCTTTGTCTCAGGCCCCGCAAAACCTAGGGATGGCCCTGTCCGTGATTCCCATAATTATGGGAGTCAATGGGAATCACGGGAATCATGGCTCCCATCAGTTTGATTCCCAAGTTGACTCCCAGAGTGAATCGCCCCTCGGATAAATCATAAATCGTGTGCCAATCTAACGTGTTCGCCATGATCTTTTCGATTCATCTCTAGTAAATAGATAAAGTGGTATCATTTTATGATAAGACAAATGTTTGATGATGAAAGTATCAATGATATGCTTCTGTTCTCCATGTCTTTATCTTTTTCGATTATGTTAAAAAATAATCGACAATTCACGTCAAAGGACTACAAATGGTATCATTGTGTTCTCAGAATAAAATTCCTTGATTAATGATGCTTTTTGAATTCCTACAGTACACCATTCCTTCGATGTAATTCCTTCTTTAGCGAATATGATTAACAAAAGGAATGCTGGTATTCTAATGATAGGATTCGATGCTTGAATAAATCGATTGGAAACATGAATATTATTATACTATTTGTGCGAGGAATATGAAATGGTTGAAATTCGTTCTTCGACTCTGATTCTACATAATGAATATACATAAATAATTATTGATCTTACTACTCTTCCTCCGGGAAGACACTCAGTTTCCACTTGCGCGAACGAAACGTGAACGAAACAAAGCGCCGCCGCGAAGAGAGCAGCGTATCGGTACATTTTGGCGATTGATTCCAACGAATCAGGCCCTGATAATGAAATCGAGAATAAATCACACACGTGAAATTTCCAGTCAAATTCGAACAAGTTTATCAATAACTCAGAGAAATTTAAAGGAATTCGTTTTGGAACATGAATTTGGAACGTGAATTTTTGGAAAATCTGTTAGTTTTTAATAAGATGCCAAAAAGGTAAATTGTTCTGAATTCGAATAGGTAAAAGATTTTTCGAGAACGAATCCAAATTTTATCGAAACTTGTGCGAAATATATAGTTTCATCAGTGTTACTTGAATTTCAAGAAGTTTCACTATTTTTCTTGATGTCGGATCGACGTATTTTCTCGAACTCACGAACCTCTGTAAAACCTTGCTCGATATCCCCAGAAAAGAGGAAAATTAATTCTCGATCGAAAAGTAGCAACTGGCACCACCCGGGATCTTTCCGCTTTATAAACGATGTATAATCGTTGAATCAGATCGTTCTGCGTGCGCAGCATCTGCCTTATCACGATATCGCAATCAAAAGTAGTTTCCAGTTTACATTCGAAGACATTGATTCTTATCAGGTGCCACGGATTCGCTATTATACAAAAAAAGCCCTCTACGACAATAAAGAAGCGCCAATATCTCGTCCGTTTCTGTTATCGATCGTATGACGATGTCATAAATACTTGGAATTGCTTTATCCTCGCTGTCGTGCCGCATTAACAATAATATGTTTTGCAATCATCTTTGAGAGAAATTTCCACGATGCACTCATACCTCCACGTTGTTGGAAAAACACTCGAGAATTTTTTTATCGATATTAAATGTTATTTGCATTCTTTCTTAATCGTCAAAGAGGATCCTATTTTTGGAATGATTTTACGAATGATCGGAGAAGATATGACAGGGATTTTTTTTTAAATTCAGTGGACTTTCGCTTATGTTGACTGGTTCGGAACGTAAACATTCGTGTATGTTGACTCCTTGCCTTTATCGTCTGATTAGTCAGATTAGAGGGAGTAGGCAGAGAAATTATTTCATTAGTTTCCGAAAATTGAAGGGCTCTCTTATTTGCTGAGTTTATTTTGAAGGGGGGCGAGAAGAAGTCGCAAGTCAACGTAAACGAGCGTCAACATAAACGAAAGTCCACTGTAACGTGGTTTTTTTTTACATTTATGGTAATTATCAAAAACATCTGAGAACAGAAGAAAAAATGCTGCTTTTTTCCTAATTCATGGGAATGTTTTTGAAATCCTTTTCTATCTTTGAATGCATTCATTAGTTGTTTTTATTCTAATATAAATATAAACAACCAGTGGAATAGCGTGTATCTGAATTTTTATCTCTATTACAAAGCGATTAATAAGTTTCTAATCAATCTGACGTTTGAGCATCTCATCCGCTGAATGAACTTGTATTTCATCACTATTTCAAAATTTCAAAATACCTATATCGCCGTCATATCGTTTACAAGCATCATTACAAGTCACTTTGATCACCCAGGTGATGCCAAATAATTCCATCAAGGCCGATGATTTATCTTGTCGAAACAACTGGGGTTTTAGAACTCGAACAAAAATGGAAATCTACTGAAAACTGATTCACCTCGATATCGAAGTTCAGAGAACAATCATGTGCGATATAGAGCATGGAAAAAGTATAATGAGGAGAATGAGACTTACAGAAGAAAAATGACTTCGTTACATGGGAAGCTGAAGTGCCAGACCTTCAGTATTACTCATGGAATAAAATTATAACGATGACAGGAAAGATAATTATCAATTTGATACTTTAATACGAGATCTTCTTTCCAATTTACATCACCGAGATGATAATTTAAATGACCCAGTATAGGTATAATGAAATTTGGATCAGGAATGACGCTCATGAAAATTGCAGGTGTCCAAGTATGAGAGAGAAACTAGTTTTTCGAGGTTACTGAAAATTCCAGATACTTCGCCATACTTTTCCGACGCATTAGAAAATATCGAGGGGTGATTCACTCTCCGATAAACGAGAGTCATGATTCCCAGCGATGTCAAACTTTAAACATGTTAAAACTCAATTGTCTGTGATCTTTGAAATTCTCGAAAGCTTCAAAGTTCTTGGTCATTTTAGAAAACTTTTAAATTGCAACGTTTTTGAAACTCACAAAATTTCTGCAACTTTTAAAAATTCAGTGCTTTATAACTCTTCAAAACTTCACAATTCCAGAAAATTCCGGAATTTTCGAAGCTTTGGAAGTTCCAAAATTTTGAACATTTCAAAACTTTACAACTTCGAAACTTCAAAATCTTGGAATGCCAAAATTTTGAAATGTCTTTGCTTCAAAACTTCAAAACACTTGAAAGTATGCGGAATTCCCTGAACTTCGAAAATGTCGAAACTTGATTATTTTTCATCTTTAAAATTCTTAAAAACTTCCAAGTTCTTGGTAATTCTCGCAAAACTCAAAAATTTTGAAGAACTTCTCAAATTTCAAAAATTCTAGGCTTCATAACTTGAAAATATTCGAGCACTTCAAAACTTGCGAAATTTCCAGAACTATACAAATGACAAAACTTGATAATTTCCAGTCTTCAAAATTCTAAAATTTCAAAGTTTTTGAACATTCTCAAATAATTCAAAATTCCAAACAAAACTTCCAAAACTTTAGAACTCCATAATTCTTCGAAAATTCAAAATTCCAAAGCTTTATAAGTTCCAAAACTTCATTATTTCGAAATTTCAAAGTTCTACGATTTCGAAATTTTCGACATTTCTAGACTTCAGAACTCCAAAATACGTACTATTTCCAAAAACTGCAAAATTTTCAGACCTCATTTCAAAACCTTGAGTTTTTACCTTCAAAAATGTCAAAACTCAATAATTTCCAGTCTTGAAAATTCTAAAACTTCTATATTCCAATAATATTTCCGGGACTCCTAATATTCCCGAAATTTCAGAATTTCAATTTATTATTCATAGCAACATTTAATTGAGGAACCCCGCCAAACATCTTTGCCTCTCAGGCCCCCCAAAACCTAGGGACGGTCCTGTCCGCGACTCCCATCATTGGAGTCAATGGGAATCACGGAAATCATGAATCCCAGTTTGATTGCAAAGTTGTCTCCCAGAGTGAATCGCCCCTCAGAAAATATTGAAGAATCGTCCACAAATTTTTCGAAAAATATAGATAATCAATGTTAAGAATGTTCTCGAAAATTCCGCATAATACTCAAGCTTTTTCCAAGTCTTCCAATTTCGTTCAATATCAGACAATTTTTCACAGCTTACAAAATTCACAAAAAATGCAGAATAAATCTATAAAATCTGAAAATTCCAAAAAATTCCGAAATGGAATCGCAAAAACGACGACAATTCCAGTTCTCCAGCAAGCCCAAAATTCCAACAATTTTCGCAAAACAGTTTCCATTTTTATCGTTTATCTGACATTTGTATCCTGATAATTCCACACGCTCGTTACATCATTCATTTCATAATCCAATTGGAACCGCCGTTTGTGCGACGTTTATTTGTTTAACGATAGTAATTTCACGCGTGCATTAATCATAATTGATTTGGTAGCACGACTATTCCGAGTAGAATTTTACTATTTTCCACGACCGAAAACATTTATTCTTCTTCCGATACATTTTTGTAACCTTGAGCAGGGAGTAGTATGAAAACGAAAGATAATTTTGGATTTAATGCAGATATGGTTAGTCATAACGAAAAGTCTCAAGATCATTCTGCAACAAATTATTCTATATTTGCTAAAGTGAATTAATAATATTTGTCATGTCGCTACTGCTCATTGACTCCGAAAAGGTGTTTGCACATCATATAAAAATAACCATCATCACATTGGAGCCCCGATAAGCCGGAGGACAAATTGCATTTTTAAACATTTGAATAGTTGCGGGGGGTTCCTTATCGCGAGATAACGGCGCAACTCCAAAGAAGAAACATGATAAGGACTTTAAAAAACCTGCATTCTTCACAGGGACGTGGAAAAAAGGGTTTAAGCTCTTTTCCAAAAGTGATGGAAATGTTCGATGTACAATATTCTAACACCCTAGAAACTTAATTCTTTTGAAAATAGCAGAAATGAAAATTCGAGAGATTCGAATAATTTGCATTAGGAATTTTAAATTCTTGTACGAGATTCCACGTTTTTGTAGATTATTTGAAGTCTCATATACCATAACCATTTGCGATAAAGCTGATTTTTGCATCTATTTAAATAAGAAAATAAACCTTATCGCAAATGGAACTCAACTAGTTTTGATTTTTCAGCCTTCATTTTTCCTCGAGGCGACTGATTTTTATAAATTTCACGATTTTTAATATGTGACTACTAACTGAAAAATGAATTTCCAAAAACCGGCAATGGACACTCAAGTCCATGCGAAAAAATCCGTATTTGAAAAAAATGATGCAAAAATAATAGATTAAAAACAATTAAAATTAATTATCTGTACTAATAAAAGCGTCATAAAATTCACACGAGTTGTACTCTTTAAATTTTGTCGAGCGAACGACGATTCACTCGATAAAAGTGAAAATCCAGCGAACCCATGGCAATTTCACTCAATTTAAACTGACTTTCGACTTTCAAAAAATGAGTGAAATTTTACTCATTTTTTAGAGTGAAGTATCACTCTGAAACGAGTGAAAATACGTACACTCATTTGCAGCGCAAAATAGCTTTTGCGCTTAGTTCATAATACATAAACCATGAGAATAAATGGGAATAAACGCGCGATAAAGGGTAAAATTCGGGCTTCGATTTGCTCCCGGGACATATTTCGCAGGGGCGTTTAATCTCTTTAGCAGACGTGAAAAGATACGTCGTAAAATTTAATGACTCGTATGGCTGCGGTTTAGAATACGGCTCGAGCACGGTTCGCCGCTCCAGCTACGTGCAAGAATTTTCCCTCCCAAATTTACAATACGGCCGCGATATTATATTTTTTCCCGTTGTCGTTAGCGTTATTATCACGTCAATATTCGCGACGAAAGAGGGCATATTTCTAAAGGAGAATCCGCGAGAAATCAAATAATACGACTGATGGAAACTAACATTGAATCCCTATCGTCCGGGACTCCTCAACCTTTTTAACCATAGCCTAGTCTATCTATATATAAGACTCTTTCGTGTATATAGATATACTAGGCTATGGTAAAAACGACTCTGTTTACGGACATTCTGCAATGAATTTATAGCGTTTTACAGAATTGATTTTCACCCTAGCCAGCTGGGAGCGACGAGATTTCGACGCCAAAACGTCTCCAAAAGGCGATGTCTACGCGACGTTTTAGTCAGTATGTAAAATCATTAGAAAATTAATTTCTGAGCGTTTTTCGGGAAAAATTAATTTTGCATTCAGTAAAATCTTAATATGCTCATACATAATCTTTGATGATTGTATTTTTAATCGTTTTGTGTGCAATTTTAAAAATTTGAGTTCTACAAATTTGAGAATTCTGAGTTTCGCAGGAATTTTTAAAATTCAAAGTTTTTTCGAAATTTAAAACTATCGGGTCTTCTGAGAAATTCAAAATGTAGGAGATTTTTCGAAAATTTTTGAAATTGTTAGATTTTAGAAACAATTGTAAATTTTGAGTTTTTTTGAGAATTCGAATTTTCTGGGCCTTTCAAAAATTGTCACAATCCAGTTTTATGAAAACTTTTTAAATTGTTAGTTTTTGGAAACCATCGAAAATTTTGATGATTTATTGTGAAAATTTGATGTTTTTCACACAAAAATGAAAAATTTTGAATTTTTTAAAAAATTCGAGTACTCGAGTTTCTCAAAAAATTCAAAATTTTTGAGACGTTTGAAAATCGTCGAGTTTTTCGTAATGTTGTAAAATTTTGTGTCCTTTTAAAAATATAAAAATCTTGAGTTTTTGGAAAGGTTGCAAAATGGCATGTTTTTATTTTTATTTAAAAATACATTTAACAACTTGGGATACAATAATTTCTTAATTCGGAAGATAAGAATTTTTCATACTTTTGTCTGTTATCGACAGTGAATGAAAATAACACATTTTTAAAGAATAAATCTTTTTTATTGAAAAACCTGACAGTCGTCTCGAAAATTACGGGGTACAAAGATTTATCCAAAAAATGGAAGAGCAGTCGAGTCGAAAAAATGTTCGTCTAACAAACATTATTTCCGAATAATCAAAGGTACAGAATTTCATCGGATGATCATTTTATTTTAGTGAGTAACGACTCACTTTCCCTTTCGAAAAATGCACGATTTCCATTTACACAAATCGTATAAAAAACGTCTTTTCGCCAAATCGACAAAAGAAAAAGCGCAGCAAGAAAACTTCGGAATACGGAACATATAATCGAATTATATCACTAAAAGAAACAAACGCGGTATAATAATAATAATGAAAAAACATTTTTACTGGCATTTCACAAAACGTTCCTGAATCAAGTATCACTATCTCTAGATCGCACTTTGCACTCGTTACACTCCACCTTACAAGTAACTGTAAAAATATATAATACATCAAAATGACTCGTTATGTACACTTTCAAAATAATAATCCATTGTCACGAAGTCGCAGAAAAATCTGACATTTTTCATGCCTGCGGTACACAAAAAATAGTCAAAATTCGAAGAATCATTCTCGGCGCCATGACGCAAGATTGTTAATTAAGATCGATTCGAGGTACGCTTAAGTTCATCGCTCGAATGTAAAAACGTTTTGCATACATCCTACACGTGGCATACATGAATGGGATCCTCGAAAACTTTTAATGGAGTACGATATGAATCTTGAGGGAGAAAACACATTTCCCATTTTCTCGCTCCCGCTGCTTGCGCGCTCAATCACGATCTCCACTTCGCTATTGTTCGTGCTCAAATTTCGGGGATTAAAGTTCGTCCTTCTCGTCGAGGCTGACGTCGCTGAGATCGATGTCCTCTTCCTGGGGCGGCTCCGCGTCCTTGCCGTCCCATTTTTCACTCTTCAAAATCTTTGGCAGTTCGGCTCCCTTCAGCGGAGCCGTGCTTCCTCGCCCGTAACCCAGGTCACGCAAAAATTCGTGAATACCGTCGTACGAGTAACTGCCCTTCAACAAGGAATACTTCACCTTCTTCACGTTCATGACCGCAAGGGCGGGGTACCCGAAACCTCCGATTTCCAGAGCTTCTTCGAGGTGTGGCTGTGCCCCAGCTTCTGCCCAGATCCAACTGAAATTTTTCCAAAATTCGAGGATCGTTACATAAATTCATCTCTGTTCAAGGTTTTGACACGTCTTCACAAAAAAGTGTGACAATAAAATTGCGAAAGTTTTCATGTATTTTCGTGGACTATAACTCACCCCCACATCTTCTTCTTGAACTTTTCCGCGAGGCTGCGAAGAACCTTGAGGTACTCATTCCTGCAATCCGATTGGCAATCAAGAATGTGCGGCAAAATGGACACGACGCAGAGTGGTTTATCTTTGCAAGCTTCTTCGAAGGAAGCCTCGTCCACCACTTGAGTGACTTCCGGAGCTGGGATGCTTTCGGACAATTTCTCGAGGGCCCAGTTGACGATGTCGTTGGCGGTGCGACCGCCGTCGTAATCGGACGCCGAGTCCGAGTCTTTCTTGCCCGGAGGGAAGAATTTTATCGTCGGGTATCCTTGGACTTCGTACTGACTCGCCTGCAATCGATTTGAGAAAATCATTCAAAACGCCGTGTCAGGTTTTTTCAATTAATAAATAATTCGATTTCCTTCCATTTCTTCCGATCACAATTCGCAATTTTACAATTTTTAATATACTGTACCTTTACTGTGTGAACAGTCGCATCCAAAGCTCCCAATTTTACTTTTCCTTTCAATTGGCTCGCAGCGGAGGCCCAAGCCGGGGCCAAGTTTTTGCAATGGCCACACCAGGGGGCATAGAACTCCACCAGCCACATGTCTTCTGAACCCATGACGAGTTTTTCGAAATTATCATCAGTCAGTTCGATCACATCTTTGGAGTCCTTGAGTATTTGAAAATTATAATCATCAGTTATCATTACGATTCATTGTACTTGTACGACGTAATTTTAAGTTGATAACAATTATTGGTTACCATTATTCTAATTCACGAATGACTTTGTATATTTTATAAGTATTTAAAAAAAAAGATGCTTCGAAAAGTTTATGAAGTGACTAAATAAGTTACGACTCATACATCAAACTTGAAAATGCTTCGAAACCAGCACAATCCACCAGCAAATTTAGAGAAAAATAATTACCGAATTAATTTCACTTCACAAGTCTGATTCAATTTTAAAATATGAAGAAACTAATTTAATTGATGTATTTTTAACTAGAACCTGGTGACATAATTATTTGCAGATTATGGATTACATAAAATTGTAAAACCTTACAAGGTGTAACGTATTTTCAACAACTCTCGAATTTGTATACTGCCCTTTTTCACTCGTTAATTATTCGCTTTTTTGGTTGACTACGCAGGATGGGCAACATTTTTTGAAATGCAATTAAAAAGTAATTACACACGTCACACTCGCTAATGAAATGACTAATTGCGACCTTTCTCTTTAAAACAGATTTTAAACGCTTCAAAATCAATACCTATTTACATTGATACTGCAGAGCATAGCCGCATCAAACAAACAAATCAACTGAAACCGGGTAATATGTTCAACATGAAATTCACAGAAATTTATCATTGTAGACTGTAAATTTTCCAAAAAATTGAGGACATTTTTTTCATTACTTTTTGAATTATGTAAAAATCCTTAGAAACAATTAAAAGAGTTGAAATACTAGTAATTTTGGAATAAAATCCGTGAATTTCGTCGAAATTCGCTGCACTTGAAAATCATAAATAAATAACATAAATGAATAAATAAATAAGAAATAAATAAATAACGTAAATCATAAAATGAAATATCAATTTTCCCAAGATGACTTCAAGGATTTCTACATATTTTTCTAGAAACCAAAAAAATTTTCTAAGTAATCATTTAAATTGCTCCAAATTCTAAAAAAATATAAATTTTCGAACAATCATTAAAATCACAAATATTGAAGATTTGTTGTAGTTTGGAAGAATATATTCAAATTTCGAAATGTCTGAAAAAAAATCCACGAATTTCCGCGATTCTACATTCGAATTTTCAAGTTACATAATTTTATGAAATTCGATTCAAACATTCAAAAGTTGAATGTATTGAATTTCCATTCAACTAATTTCTCAATGATTCCATTCATTAATTTCGTCATTTTTACGTATAACTCCTTATATTGCAAAGTTTTGATAAAAACTTCCAGTATTCAAATTTAACGAAATTCCCTCACAATTCCCTAATTTCGATCGAGTTTCGAGAAATTCCGGAGTTTTTCAGTTTTCCCTCGACTAAGCACTGATTTGATATCTCAAAACCCATTAATGGTCGGGCAATAAAGTTGAATCGAAACTGTTGATCGAAATAGAATCTCTCTAAATAGAAAGTGCTAGTCGGAAAATCATTCAGCACCTTTGAATCGCTGCCGCTGCTGCTCTTTTTGCCACCAAGCGTTGCTCGAACTTTTTGGGAGGCTGCGTTAAGAGCAGCGTCGACGATGCCAGCCGCCGATCTGGCTCCATTGTAATCCTCGGACTTCTTCTTATCAGCTCCAAAGATTTTGATCGTAGGGAAGCCCCGAATGTTGTACTCTGAACCCAGCGATTTGTGCTCATCGGCATTCACAGCTCCAACTTTCACAACTCCCTGCAAAATTTGACATCTATTAAGCCCTTCTACATTTTTTTCCGATTTATCGCAATAATAAAAGCTTATCAGTTGAAGAACTGAAAATCAGAAGAGGCTAACCACCATTTCAATAAGGTTAATTTTCTGTGTAGACTGCGCTGAAAATTGATCTTATCAATACTGAGAACGCTTATCTACACATTATTTTTTAAATTTAAATGATAGAGATTACCAACAAGCATTAAAATTTGAAAATTTTTTGGAAACCAAATTTTCTTGAATGCTGAGAATTTAAAAAATTGTTTCACAAAATTTTGATCTCGCCATTGTTGAGGTTTTCTTGATTTAGTTTTTATAATTGCATAGGACACTGTGTGATTCAGTTGTCTTTTGGTTCTTCAACTCATGACTGTTTATGTGCTTGGGTAAACTTTTGACAAGATAAGTCGAGATAACTTTTCAATATTTTTTCAAGGAAATTTACTTTGAGTGCTGTAGCTGCTTTTTCATAATCTGGTTTCAGTTGTTGGCAATGGCCACACCAAGGGGCGTAAAATTCAACAATCCAAATGCTGTCGCTCTGCAAGACCTGATTTTTGAAATTACTGGGGGTCAAATCAACGACATTAGAACTGGAAGAGTACATGGAAAGCACCCCTGTCGCTGATGCCAGTATCAGCATTGATAAACCTGAAAACAGAAGATTACAACAAAAGTCAAATAGTGTACATCCCCTGATGGGTCATTAGCTAGGTTGTGTAATGATATAACATTGCATATCATTGCATTACCATTACAGCGATCAGAATCTTTCAAATATCGTGAATTAAACATTACAATTCAGAAAATGTTGAAAACATTTAGGAATTTCAAAGAAACTTCAACAATTTTTAGCAATCATGTACGAAAATTACGAAAATTTTCGAAAATTTCGAAGATTTCGAAGAATTTAGAAAATTTTCACAAAATCCGCATATTTTCAGAAATTTCATAAGTTTTTGAGAACAACATAAATTATAAATATTCTCAAAAACTTGAATATACATTTTGGAGATTTCTAACAATTCCGAAAATTTTCAGAAATTTTAACCATTTTCGAAACTTTAGAAAATTTTCAAAAATTCCATAAAATTGAAAAAATTCCAACACTTTCCAAAAATTACATAATTCACAAACATTTTTGAGAACTTGAACAATTTTGGAAATATTGAACATTCTCAAGAATTTGGGGAATTTGAAAATTTTTTAACCATTTTCAAGACTTGGTAAGTTATTTAAAATTTTACAAAATTAGAAAAAATTCCAACAATTTCCAAAAATTAAATAATTTCCAAAAACTTCAACGATTTCTAACAATTTTGGAGAATTCGAAAATTCCAAAAAATTTTGAACATTTTCAACAATTTAACAAAATATGAAAAATTTCAACAATTTACAAAAATTACAGAATCTCTAGAAATTTTCAAAAACTTAAACAACTTTCCACAATTTCAGAAATTTCGAAAAGTTGTATAAATTCTCCAAAATTCTGGAAATTTGCTAAAATTTTCAGAACTGCCAAAATTTCAATCTTAAGCAAAAATATTAAATTTTATATAATTGCTCGTGACCCAGCAGGGTCGTAAATGAGGAACTTTTCACGTAATTTTCCTACCAACGCCTATCTCAGTTTTTTAAAAAGGAGGTGATATAAATGGTGCTTTATGCGATCATTTTTCCCTGTTTGAAAAATCTCTAGAGAAAAAATATCGCTTTCCCTGTCCATAATAAACAATTTATAATAAAAAAACTGGCAAGGAAAGCCAAATATTGTCTAGCGACATTTTTTAAACAGGGACGAAAAAAGGAAAGTTGATATCAAGTATTTTCCCTGCCAGGGATGCTTATGAATGTTCAAGTCCTTAGAAAAATGATAATATTTTGATCAAACACAATTTTCAAAAATGATTCTTTCATCCTTTTTTTAAACATTTCAGAAATATTCCTTCAACACATTGTTGAAAAAATATTGAGTCTCCAAAGCGTAACATACGTAAGCGAAAACATAACGAAATATTGTCAAAATTGGATCTAATCAAACGCTTGTCAAATTTAAAACCGGCGGAATCCATCGGTTTGCAAAAAAGAGGAAAATTTAACTTACTTATCGTTGACAGTCCCATCGTGTACATACGTGGTGAGTACCAGAAAATGGAGATTATATTTCGACGTGGGCGAACACGGCTTTATCGCCACTGTCTATCAAGGAACCACTTCCAATCAAAGTAATTATTACTCTTCGTATTCCGCAATCGAAGAACGTCAGTTGTCTTGTTTTTTTAAGACGTGGGTCTAGCTTGTGCTGCCGCGTTTATCGTACATGATCGTACACGTAAAGCACTTTCATTGGCTCGCGAATGCGAGCCGGCCAGAGCCGGCCCTCGCGGCTGCTCGCGGCGCGCGGGGCAGCGCGGGGCGAAAACCGCGCGCGCGACTTGCGAGTCGCCGCGAAGCGCCATTCAACAGCACTCGATATAAACAGATCGGACATCCTTACATGAAAATCCGCTTTTACATAAATTTTATCTTATGTTTACACGCCGTGTAGTGGACGTCATTTGACGTCATCACGTCGAAATTGTACAACGTGTTCGTGTTTTGCAGTGTTTTGCGAAAGTCTCAACATATGTTCAATATTTATATTACTCCTTGGTCCTTGCACCACCTTAGAAACTCATGGTAAGTAGTGATTACTCGTCAATTTCCTTGAAATTTCTCAAAACAACAGTTTAATGCGATAATCACCTTCAATCAATCATCTACGCATTCTGTTTTTATTCGCAATTGGTCCATAACATAGCTAAAATGTAAGGTATTTATCGTGTAATATATCAACAAATGTTTGCGGAGCAGTTCAACACGAAAAGAAATGATGTTCTCTTTCGTTTTCAGGTAAAAAACAACGAAAATGCGTCCGTAACTGACATTTCTGTTTATTGACATTTAATTTTGTTGGAGTCATTTAAACATAGTGGGCGTTGTTTATTTTTATTCACTGGCAGCAAGATTGTATTAATTAACGATTCTAAACGAAGATCTTATCATGTCGGATAATCATGCTCAAGTACCTTCCGACGACGAACATAAAGCATGTTCAAATTCGGCATGTTGCTCTAATGCGCAAGTACTTCTAACTCCATCCAATGAGTTACAAACAACTGAGGGGCAATGCGCTACATGTTTATCAACAAATGATGGCCAAACATTATCTGCTACCAGTGCATTAATCATCGAAGACTTCACCGGTGGTATGTGATGGTTTTGGTACCAGGTACCAGGTTTTGTCAGGCTTCAAAAACCAAGAATTTTTTATTTTTGGAGAATTAATTTTATTTATTTGAATTTACTTATTTTAACTTTTTTTTTTATTAAGCATTATTTTGTTTTTTTATTATCTCTTATGTATCAAAAAGTTACGCGTGTTTAATAAGTGCAAAAAATTGAATTTATAAATCATAAAATACGAGAATTAAAAATTCATCAATGTTATTAAATCAGTTTAAAATAGAACATTGTGAAATTTAAGTATTCTGCTATCATAATTGAAAATGTTGAACATTTTTAAACAAAAATTCACAAACGCATGATTTTTGACGCTTCACCAATTTTTTTTCTTAATTTAACTTCGAGGTCGAAACTTCTGATATTTTGAAATCATTGCTGAATTTTTTTCAATTCTCGATCAACTTTATGACGAAATATTTTCATTTCACATCAGAATGTAATGCTTTATCCGAGCAAAATTCAGAAGATGTCAATCTTGAATGCACGACCACCACACCACCCAATACAGAACATTACGAGCGTAATGTTATCATAAATCTACC
Source organism: Platygaster equestris (assembly GCA_030522785.1). NCBI lineage: Eukaryota > Metazoa > Arthropoda > Insecta > Hymenoptera > Platygastridae > Platygaster > Platygaster equestris. The sequence continues at coordinate 44,269 of JAPYZK010000256.1, forward strand.
AGATACCGTGAGCGTGCTAACGACCCAGAATGGCTCAATATTGTATCTGATAGGGACTGCCCATTTTAGTGCAGAAAGTCAAACCGACGTTGCTAAGGTATTTTCTTACTGTTTCCTCAAATTATGTTTTTGAGACTTCAGTCACAGTCAAGCAAAGAAATTTAAGTAACATTTGACTGCAAAACCTGTGCAGATTCACAAATCTTGAAAACAGCCCTTTGAAATGAATACGTTGATGATTGTTGATTAATTCGTTCAGATTGTGTCACCCCTGGGAAATTAATAAGTTTCGCATTTTTTGTGTCAACTTTACATTTCTTTTTTTAAGTGGTCATCAATTTATGTATTTATTTTCAGATCATACAACTTGTTCAGCCTCATAAAGTCATTGTTGAGCTCTGTCCAGCGAGACTGCGAATTTTATTGTACGACGAAAACGCTTTATTGGAAGAAGCAAAAAATCTGAATATGCGTAAGTTATAATGTTGATTATTTGATTGTTATTTCATTGCTGTTGAAAATGTTGATAGTATCTTTCTTCATAGATCTAGTTGTTAGAGGGTCTCTTGATTTCGAGCTTATTGATTTCAGGCAAATTAATTTACGCAACTGATATCAAACTTGAAAATATTTGATTTTTGAAGTTCAGTTTTACGGTTTCACAGCGCTAAATATCAAAATTTTCAAATTTTGAGATTTTTATTTTGAACTTTTCCAAGTTTTCAACAGTTTTTTCATTTCCCGGAGAAAACTCGAAATAGTTTTTGAGAAAACTCCAAAACTCGAAATCACATTTTCTATGTCAAATCATCAGATTTTTGTTCCTGTTTTCCACACATCTGTTTGTATTCATTCAGGAGCGGACGCAGAAGGAAGAGGAGGGGTTTTCGAGAAAAATATTTCTTAATTTTTGAGATTGCTGGAACTTGAAAAATTTTCTCAATTTTTGCGATTCCTAAAATTTGTGATATTCTCGTAATTTTCGAAATTCCTGAAATGTGTAACATCGTAATTTTGGAAATTTCCAATTTTTCGAAACTCCCAACATTATTGTAAATTTTCGGATTTTTTGGAATATTCAAACCTTTGAATGTATACAAAATGTTCGAAAATCGAAAAATTTTAGAAATCCTCTGAATTTTCAAAAATTTTACAATTTTTGACATATTTGGACTTTACAAAATTTTATCAATTCTCAAAATCTTCAAAATGCTCAGATTTTTTAGGTTTATTAGATTCTTCAAGAAATTATAAAGTTTGAGAAATTTCAATGATTTCCGAGAACTCCACAATTCTCAAAATTTTTGCAATTTCCGAAACTTTCAAAATTAATATAATTTTTGAAATTACTGAAATCGTTGGAATTTCTTAATTCTCAATTTTCGACATATGTGCAAGTTTTCTGGAGTTAAAAAAGTTTGCTAATTTTTCGAGACTTTCGTCATCCTCAAATTTTTCCAAAATTTCTTGTTTTTTCGAATGACTTCAACATTTGAAAATTAAGAAAATTTCTCTAGTTATAAAAAATTCAAATACTCTAAATTTTAAAAAATTTCATAATTTTTGTAAGTTTCGGACTATTCAAAATTTTCACAATTTTGTCGAAAATTATAATTTCGAAGTTGCTAATTTTCTAAATTCACGTACAATTGTACACAAATTGGGAAGTTCGAAATATTTAATCTTTATGATTTCGAAGCCTACATTTTTTTACTTCTAAATTTCTAATCATTTTACTCACATAAATAATCAATCTTCTTCAAATTTCGGGAGGGGTTTCAACCCCTAAAACTCCCCTCTGCATTCGCCCCTGCATTCATTCATTCATTGTTATTTCGCTTCTTTTCTTTTACCACAATGGCTCCACGAAATCGTGTGCAAATTGTCAACTTGAACATCACATTTTTGTCGAACCAACACAAGTTGATTTTTTTTTTCACTTTTAGAAACAATTCGCACCATCATCCAACAGAATGGATTTTTCAACGGTCTAATGTACGTCCTCATGTTGAATATGTCTGCCCAAATAACTAAAGATTTGGGTATGGCGCCAGGTGGCGAATTCCGCAGAGCTTTTTTAGAGGTAACAAATGGATGAAAAATTCGCACAATAACCCATGCTCGTAATCATTTGGATATCATATTTTTTCAAATCGGATTTGTAAATCTACATTTTCAAAACCTTGTATATCCGTAATTATTGACTATAGAATGATATTATACATTTTACTTTTATACTTTCCGAATATCTCGAATACATGTCGAAAATTCAGAAAATGTTTCAAAACCTTCTGCAAATTTTGCAACTGTCGATATTAAAAGAAATTGGTTATTTTTGTCTAGGCGCAGCATGTTCCGAATTGTGTGGTTGGGTTGGGAGACAGGCCAATTAACATAACCATCCAGCGTGCTTTGAGGTCTCTGTCCTGGTGGCAAACAATCAAATTGAGTTGGAACTTGTTGACTTCTACGAACAGTGTCACGAAAGAGGAAGTTGAACGTTGCAAACGACGCGATTTTCTGGAAGAAATCATGGCCGAGTTAGCCGTGACATTTCCCGTTTTAGAACAAGTTTTCGTGAAAGAGAGGGATATTTTTCTGACACATGCTTTGCAACTCGCGTGTGAACCTGTGAAAACGCCACATGGTCTCGTGCCCATGCGTGTTGTTGGGGTAGTTGGTATTGGACATGCAATGGGTATCAAACAAAACTGGGGAAAAGTTGAGAAATCTCAGATACCTCCAATTTTACGGTAAGAATGAGCCAATTGATAGTCCAATTTTGGTAAAATTTTCCCTAGTGATTCTAGTTTTTATAGAAACCTTATAAAACATTTTTATACAAATTTTTATAAGGTCGGTTTTTTCATAAAATTCTTATAAAACCACTTTATAAAAATCTAAAACTGTATATAACTTTTATAAAATCGACCTTATAAAAAAACGAATTTTTATACATAATTCGCTGATTTTATAAAAATTTTGCCTGTCTCTATAAAAACCACAATCACTACGGTCGTTTTAGCGAAAGGAAATTTGTTGAGAAATTCAACTGATTCGTTAGAATTCTGACTCATAATAGAATCATCTTCAGCATTCACGGAAGTAATGAAAAATAGTAATGAAATGCTCAACCTTTCCTTGAAACTTGCATAACCTCTCGAAAAAATTGTTTTATTGTAAAAAGTGACTTACAATATATAACTTAATTTATTTTTTATTACAGTATACCACCACCTTCCTTGAGCGGCAAAGTAATAAGTTGGTCTGTGAAAGCATCTCTGGTTGGCGTTGTCACATACGCATGCTACAGAGTAATCCCATGTTCCATGGTGATTCGATCAGTCAAGTCATCGGTAACAGGACTTTTGAAAATTGGAAAAACATAACAAGTCCGAAATCCATATTGCAGAACACTTATTCATTTATTAACATAAGGTTATATTTGCCAAAACAAGATTCGTTCCAATTTATCGCTACCTAGAGTTGAGGAAAACATGTTTTCCCGCGCCAGCATGAATTGCACCGACGACTACGATCATGTTGAAACGGGCGTCCTGTACGTCGCCGGTAACGTAGCAGGTGCAGGGATAAGCATAGAAGACTTCGAGTCCGAGTTTTCCTCGGGTTGTTCGTGTCAAAATTACTGCGATAAGACGTGTTCCTGTGTGCGAGGATCTGCCAATTATATCAACGACTGTATTATTCAGAGTAATTCGAAGATGGTGATGGAATGCCATCCAAGTTGCGCTTGTGATATCAACTGTGGCAATAAACTTGTTCAGAAGGGACCACTAGATTGCTTGACTGTCATCGAAACAGAAAAAAAGGGTTTGGGTCTTTTTACGAGCAAACCAATCTTGAAAGGTCAGTTCATCTGCGAGTACGCGGGTGAAGTAATCAGCTCGAAAGAAGCAGAGACGAGATTTGAAACGACGAAACAGATGCATGAAAAAAACTATGTTCTGGTTGTAAATGAATTTGTTGGCGAGGAAAAAATTACCACTTGCGTTGATCCATCGAGAATTGGCAACATTGGCCGATATTGTAACCACAGTTGTGAGCCCAATGCAGAAATTGTAGCCGTTCGGGTAGAACGGTTGACGCCAAGATTTTGCCTCTTTGCTAGTAGTGATATAGAAGCCTTTGGGGAAGTAACTTTTGATTATGCTGGAGGATCAGATCAATCCGTCCATTGTTTCAGTGAAACGCCATGTGCCTGCAACTCACCCAAGTGTCGAAGATACTTGCCTCATCAGTTGATTTGATTCGTGTAAAAAATCGTTTTATTAAATAGCTTTTCCGTTATAATATTGCGTACTCAATTATTACACTGTCTTAGATTGATTGATGTAACTTTAAAGCGACAGTTGACTTTCATTCAAACATTTTCAAAAATTCAACATTTGTATACCGTGTTTGAAAACGTGGATAAAGAGATATCTTTTTACGAAATTAAAGTAATTGAACTTGAATTTTATATTTTACTCTATAATATTGTTAAACTAGTTGTAAGTAAAAATTGTTTTGCAAAAATGTCGTGAAGCGAGTAAAAGAACTGTAATATTCTTATTTTAAACGAATTATACGAAATTCGCTCGAAACTACTATAGTAATTGGGTGTAATGAATAATTACATGATAGTAACCGGTTCTGGAATATAATGTATTCTTGATTTTTACAATATGCGTGTACCTTTTACACATGTTTCATACCAAATGTATTTGTCATTTTCTATTACACTTTTTGTTCTCTTTTTAATCGTATGTACATTATTCACTAAACTTAATTTTATAAAAACGCGATAGCAAAACAAGACACTTACTAGTAACACGTTACGAACATTATTTTAAAATTACTTATTTAATCATAACAGAATGCAGTGCTTTCGAAAGTATCTGAACTTAAAACATACGTTTTTCGTAGTCGTTGTTTTGAAAATACCAAATTCAAATGCTGATTTATTAAAAATCATATTGTCGGACTCGATTAGATCATGAAAGTCTGTACGAATTGCACAGACACCCAAGGCTGTAAACCTGAAGATTCTCAAAAAAGCTATTTGTTTTTCTGTCTTATAATGCATTGTTCATATATACAAATCATTCATACATAATTCAAACGTGGAATAAAAAATCGATTCAAAATTCATCGCTCCTTAAAACTAGAAAAAATTTTTCGGATTACTGAGGCCACATACAAACAAACTTGATTTGATTTTTCATTCAACTCACGTGACCCAGTGAGTAACAGCTGTATCTTTTCTATTACTTATAAAATATTCGCTTAGTCGCAAATAACCCAGCACAATGCTTCGTTGAAAGGAATAGAAATATGTATTATGACACTGAACTTATAGCATTATGTGGACTACCCATTTGAGTAAGAACTTTATCCAGCCATTGCAAAGGTCCGTTAAGGTGTAACTCTACCCAGCATGGCGTGGACGTGACATCTTGTCGGTGGTACTCAGCACCCCAGCCTTTGACAAATGACATTCTGTAATCAAAATATCAGTTAAAAACAACCCTGGCAATAGTTTATCAATATTTAACACGTTACTTTCGGAAAAAAAAAATTAATTTGAACACATCATTTTGAAATTGACTTCACCTGATAGTGCACATTTTGGTCAATTCATAAACTGCTTCAAATCCGTGGTTCACGCTCTGCGAGAGTAGCTGAGCGAATTCTTGGTTATTAAAGATTTTCAAAGAGCAGCCCGGTGGAATTTTGCAAACAGTACTGGGGTGAAATCCATGATGGTGATTGCAATTTCTCGATTGCACAAATATTGCCGAATCAGACAAGCACTCCGCGTACACTTCGCCCCCGACATAGTAAAGGTGCACGCCTTTACCAATGTGTCTTCGCGTATTCTCAATTGTTGAGTTACGGTTCACATTCGATAACTGGCCCAAGCAAAACCTGTCCAAGTTATTGTTTGGGTTTGTGAAGCCATCCACAATAACAGTATGTGATTGACAATGAAAAATTTCGCCCACTCGACAGTTTAGTTCATAGTAGGCTATCGAGGCCCAATACGGAGGTTCTTGATAGCTAACTACGTCGGCATTGCCTCCTGTGTCCATTGCTGAATCAGGAGCTGGTGACTGGCCGTGTTGCGAGCCATCTTCTGGAGGTGAATAAGCGGGCGGAGGAGTTTCCGGTAGGCCATTCGTTCCTGAAAAATTAGGTTTAAAATTTTGGTACATTCTTGAACAATTTTTTTTCTTTTTAAACAGCATATAATGCCGAAGAAAAAGCGTTCCTTGGGAAGGCTTACCATATGGACTCTGGGGGTTTGCATTGGTGCTGCCAGGACTGGGAACCGAGCCCACTGACGAAATCGGCGAGGTCGGTGAATTGACGCTCCCTGAATTCCCAGAGTTAAAGCCACTCCCGGAGAAGGCTACATTGTGAGGCATTGGGGGTTCTGGTATTTGTTGAAATGGAAGTAAAGAATGGCCCGGGGCATATTCCGAATGCCTTGGTACTAGCACCGGTGGTAATACTGGGCTCTCCACTCTTTTGTAATGGTAGGGGTTTATACAGACTTCCTTCTGCTTTGACGAAAATGGATATTGGCACAGCTCCAGCGGCTTGAGTTCGTGATGAGACTGCAAATCCGGCCATCTCCAAACTCGGCAGTAAATAACATGCGGAAGACCCTTGCGATGCGAAACTTGAAGTCGACCATCCAAGCTTCTAGCAATTGTTACACATTTACTTGGGGAACCTGGATGACTCAAGGCATGTTCCAAATCCTCGATGGCTCCCTTTTTTTTCTTCAACTTTTTGACGAGAGAATCAACCGCTTTTTCTGCCCATTTCTCTTCCTCGTCGCCCTGCTTCCAACCAAGAAGCTTTTTTACTGCAGGACTAGTAAAGGAGAAGAGACTGTTGAGCGAAGACATTGGCCCAGAACTGGAAGATCCTTCTTCATCATCCATTTTTAGGTCAACTGGTTTTTATCCAGTGGTGTCTTTCGAAGAAATCCGTATTCCCCAAGCTGAAAAACAAAATTAAATTAGTATTGGGATGCGAATACCGAGCGACTCAGACCCAGCAATTTCTATGAATTATTATATTTGCAGAATTGTTTGTGCTCTATGTACATCAGAATCGCTTGTTACATCAAAACGTCCTATGTGTTATGTGTACATACAATTAACAGTAACACGCATTCCAGATTTCTAACCTAACCTAATTTTCGAGGTCTTTTTCGAATCTTTCAACTCTATTCCAGTTGAAACGAAATGTTCATATATCGTTATGATCATAAGAAGCGTTACCTTCTTCAACCCAAAACTTTATCCTGAGCGCCAGAATGATAGGCGTAGCACAAAAATGCTGAAGAATGCCGTGATCAAGCCCTCGAACACCGTCGCGAAATCAAGATCGCCTTCTTTTTCATTATTTCATTGCTATTGTTATTATTTTGTAAAAAGTAAAAACATTGTATTGTTCAATTATGTTATTCAGATTTATTCATCTTGTTTCACAACACAGTCCATCTGATAATATAATTTGTTTATAACACTAGAGAACTGACATCCTACATTTGACAATTAACTGTTGACAACATTGTCAATTTGCGACACGAGTTTATATCGCAAGATGAGTAGCAATGAGTAGCTAGGATCACTTCGAAGTGATCCTAGCTACTTTTGGATTGTTGTGCGAGAGTTGTCACCAGTTGTCAACATGCAGTGCAGTGTCTGCCAGTGTCTGCAGTT
>JAPYZK010000257.1:0-64316 GCA_030522785.1 Platygaster equestris
AAATTCCAGAAGTTTTGCAAAGGTCATAATTCTGATCTTTTCGAGAATGTCCAAGAACTTTGAAGTTTTCAAGAGTTTTAAAGATTACAGATAACTGAATTTTGAAATTTCCTAAGTTCTGAAAATTTCGCAAGTTTTCAATTATTTTGAAGTTTCGAAGGCAAGAAATTCGTAAATTCCTGACATTTTAACATTTTGAAGTTCCGAAGTTGTAAAGTTTTAAAATTTGAAATTTTCGTAACATTTCAAAGCTTTGGACATTTTGGAATTTCGCAGTTTCGAGGATTAATTAGGTTCTGAATTTTTAAAACTTTCGGAAATTTTATAAGTTTCAAAAAAGTTCAAATTTCGAACTTTTCGGGAATGTCCAAGAACTTCGAAGTTTTCAAAAATTTAAATTAAAAAATTATTCAGTTTTGACATTTTAAAGTTCTGGACATTGCGTAATTTTCAAAGATTTTACGTTTACCTTTTTCAAAGTTATAAAGTGTATAAATTTCGAAATTTTCAAACTTTTCACGATTTTTAAGTTCTTAAGTACTTCGAAGTTCGAAAGTTGTGAATTTTTGTAATTTTCAAAATGTCGGAGCTTTTTAACATTCTAAATCCCGAAAAATTCGGCCTACAATGTCCATATTTCTGGTGCATTTCCGAAGAATCATCAAAATACCTAAATATTTTGCCAAAGTCGTTACCTATCGCTCAAAAAATAACGCAATCTCGAATTTATGGGAAACGTTGGCATTTGCGCTCAGCATTGTCTTTCCGAGCAAGTTTTAACGACGTGCGACACACATCGCGTGCTTTTGTCTATTAACTTGGCCGAGCGCGGTGTTAATTACCCATTTCGCGATGTTATTTTCACTCTCGCGAATATTGCGCGGCCTAGAAAAGTGGCGTTTCCCATTTTCCAGGGCGCACCTGAAACTATAACGTCTCAATCATTCCGCGACATTTCCCATTATCCGATTTCAACGCGGCGACGAACTCGGATCCGACGAGCCGAGAATTCCAGTTAATTATTTCTCGTTCTTGTTCCCTCGTGAGGACTTTTATTAACCGAAGTAAAATTTCGACTCGGATAAACATTGGGATGGGGGACCCGCATGACGGGATTTTTTCGAGGATCTTTTAACCTCCATCAATTTTTCATTCAAGTATTCGAGGTATCGAAAGATTTTAGTGGGAACTAAATATTATATTTTCTACACCCCCCCCCCCCCCCTCCCCGTTGCAAACTTTGGAGTATTATACAAATATTCGGAATTCCAAAATCTTTGAAGATGTCCAAAAAATTAAAAATGTACAACATTCTTACGATTGTAATGATTATTAAAATTTTCGAAATTTTTACGATTCCTAATATTTTTGAAATTCTGAGAGCTTTAGAAATTATTGAAAGTCTTCTAATTCTGTAATGATCGATGAATTTTAAATTTTCGGAAGTTTAAAAATGAGTAATTTTTATCAAATTCAAAATTATATGAATTTTTAAATTTCTCGGAAATCTCAAAAATTTTGGAAGGATGAAAATATTCAAAATTGACGATACTTCGAGAATTGTCGTGTATTTTAAAATTTAAGAAAATTGTGAAAATTCAGTTTTTAAAAATGGCAACATTTTTGGAATTCTGAAAACTTTCGAAATGCCAGAATAATTCATATATTTTAAATACTTTAACTTCGAAAATTCTCAAATTTTGAGAACCTTTCATAATTGCAGTGAAAATGTTCAGAAATTCTATAACTGTCAAAATTTTCAGAAATTTCATAATTGTCAGAATTTTCAGAAATTTTATAATTTCCTAAATTCTCGACATTCTCAAAATTGTTCACATTTTCAGGATAATTAAAATATTCAAAATTATGGAAACATTGAAAATTCTTCAAGATTTCCAAAATTCTTGAACTTTTCGAAATTCTTTAAATTCTCAAAATTCTTACATTTTTAGAAGTCACAGAATTATCAGAATATTTGAGATCCTCAAAACTAAGAAAATTCTCATATTTTCAGCAATTTCATAATGAACTACATGTTCAAAATTCTCGAAAATCTCAAAAATTTTAGAATTAAGAAAATAGTCAACATTCACAAAACTTTGAGAATTCGTATATATTCTAAAATTTTATATAATGTCGAAAATTTTGAAAATTTTTAAAATTGTCAACACGTATATTTGAAATGCTGAAAACTTTCTAAATGCCAAAATAATTCAAATTTGTTCAAGTACTCATAACTATGAAAATTATTAAAATTCTGAAAACATGTATAATTCTTAAAATTTTCAGAAATTCCAGAATTATTTAAATGTCCAAAATTCTCGGAATTCTCAACATTTTTTGAAATTCCAGGATAATTAAAATATTTGAAAGTATAATAACTTTCAAAATTATTCCAGGTTCCCAAAATTCTCAAGATTTTCAAGATACTTTGAATTTTAAAAATTCTCTCAATTTTCTGAATCACAGAATTATCGAAATATTTGAAATCCTCAAAATTAAGAAAATTATCATATTTTTCAGAAATTTAATAATGAACTACATTTTGAAAATTTTCGGAAACCTTAAAAATCTCATAATATGTAATCGAAATATTCAACATTTACGAAACTTTGAGAATTCTCATACTCTCCACAATTTTGCAAAAAGTTGAAAATTCAAAAAATTTTTCAAATTCTGAACATGTTTGAAATTCTGAAAATTTTCGAAATGCCAGAATAATTGAAATATTTGAAATACTCTTGACTTCGAAAATTCGTAAAATTCTCGAAACTTGTACAATTCTCAACATTTCCAGAAATGCAACGTAAAAAATCACAACAGTGGAAAAAAACGTGTTTTAAAAATTTTTTTTCGTCAAGTAGAGTTGCAAAAAAATCCACAGTAATTATTTAGACACCCCTCCCCCCTTAGTTTTGAAACGAAAAAAAAAAAAAAAAAAAAGGGAGAGGGGGGAAATTTTTTCCTAGGTTTTTTTCCCCCCCTTCTGGAGCCGGCGGCGCCGGGGGGAGATCCCGGAGTCGAGGGCGCGAAAGCCATTTTCGTTTTGACACTTTATAATTTTTTTCAACCAATCTCGATTCTTCCCTTGTCCCTTAAATCGCGTCTTTCACGTAATTTATCGCCACCAGACCGCGCCCCAGGAATAATCTTTTTCGTATAAATTACACGGATCGAATTGTTCGTCCCGAAATCAGCGAAAATTAAAAAAACAGTCGAAAGTCGAAAGTTCTTCAGTCATTTTCTCCAAAACTCAAAAATAACAAAGTTACGATCATCGAAATTTTTTATTTTGTCTTGCTCCATTTTCTTACGGATATTTTCATACAATCATCGAAGAGCATGCACCGAAAATTTTAATGATCTTGAAGAAATGTGTGTGTAGAAATTACGGAAGACTGAGTCATGAATCTATTACGATATATCGCGACATCATTACTCATCAGCCCATTCCACCACTTCAAGGACTATTTACCTTACGTGTAGGATTGACCAATTCATAATTCTTCCATTGCGAAATCCGGGACACTTGACTAGATTATATTCTTTCGCTTTTATCGATGTCATATTTCATACTTGAACGTTCCTTTGGCGCATAATTTGAGAACAAATCAAGATGACAGTACGTAAGACGCAGGTACAATGTAAATAAATGCGTGATAAAAACGATTGAGGAGATAAAGTCTCTATCGTATTAGTCATTGGAAGCAGGATTGTTTGCTGAGTTTTTTGCAGGTGGGATTTTATGCATCGATTCGGTTCATGTCATCATAATATGTGACGTGACTCAAAATTGATCAGAATCTTGAAAAAAGTCGATTATTCGAGAAATTTGGGGGGGTTATATCGAGCAGGGGCGAAAGCAGACGGGGGTTTTAGGGGTTGACACCCCTCTCGAAATTAGAAGAAGATTGATTGTTTTTCTAAGTAAAATGATTAGAAATTTAGAAGTGAAGAAAATGTGGGCTTTGAAGTCGGTAGAGATTCAATATTTCAAACTTTCAAGTTTGTGTAAAATTATACGTGAATATAGAAAATTAGAAACTTTACAATTTCAATTTTTGACAACATTGAAGATAACGGAAGTCAAACTTTCATAACTCCAGAAAACTTGCAAATATGTCAAAAATTGAGAATTCAGAAATTCTAACGCTTTCAGTGATTTCAAAGTTATAGTGATTTTGAACATTTTTTAAATTCCAAAAACTTTGAGAATTTTGGAAAAATTTAGAAGTGAAAAAAATGTAGTCTTTGAAATCCTAGAAATTCAATATTTCGAACTTTTAAATTTGTGTATAATTATACGTGAATTTATGAAATTAGAAACTTCAAAATTACAATTTTTGACAACATTGTGAAAGTTTTTAAATGTTCAAGTAATTCGAAAAAACCGAAAATTTTGGAAAAATTTGAAGATTAAAAAAGTCTCGAAAAATTATCGAACTTTTTCAACTCCAGAAAACTTGCAAATATGTCGAAAATTGAGAATTCAGAAATTCCAACGATTTCAGTGATTTCAAAAAGTATAGATATTTTGAACATTTTTCAAATTCCAAAAATTTTGAGAATTTCGGAGATTTCGAAAATCATTGAAATTTTTAAAACTTTCTAATTTCTTAAAGAATCTAATAAATCTACAAAATCGTAGCATTTTGAGGATTTTGAGAATTCGTAGAATTTTGTAAACTCCAAACTTGTCAAAAATTATAAAATTTTCGAAAATTCAGACGATTTCTAAAATTTTGATAATTTCAAATATTTCGTACATATATTCAAAGGTTTCAGTATTCCAAAAATCTGAAAATGTACAAAAATTCTGGAAGTTATGAAAATTTGGAAATTTTAAATATTACGAGAATATTACACATTCTAGAAATTTCGAAAATTAAAAAACATTTTTTTCGAAAATCTCTGCCGAAAATTTTTTCTGCGTCCGCCCCTGATATCGAGAGTTGACTGTTTGAATGACATGAATCGATAGTTAAGTGTACCAAAGGAGATTTTCCTGTTTCCCAATGACTTTAATTAAAGAGTCGACTGTATTTATGACGTAATTCGAGAGTTTAACTGTATTGCAACGACTCAAATTGGAAATTTACTGAAGCACTTTCGCGAATAAAAAAGAATTCCGCGAGTCCTCACATCAAACGATGTGATTTTTTCGCTGCGGAGCAACCGAGTGAAAAAGCCGGTGTAAAAGAGGTGATCCTGTGTGCTATGCGCATAAATGTGCATCGTTTGAAGTATCTTTTCCGCAACGTGGGATAAGAGGGGGTGGGGGGGCTCATGGATAAACATATCGTTTTACGCTCGCACTTTTGAGCATCCAACTCGACCGCAAGTGACACGTCAGCGATTTCTCAAATTCGCGATGACATTTTTGAAATTTTTACGAAGCTCGTATTTTTTCTACATTATTTGAAGTCATCTCTGGTGGGAATTGAACTGCATTTTTGGAGGTTGAATTTCAACTTGAGGGTTCATCCTAAATTGTTTTCAGGATTAATTATAGAATTAAGCGTTAATTCTGAAAAGAGTTGAAGATTTAAAGTAACTTTGAAGTCCGAAATTCTGTGTCAGGAGATGCTTTTTGAGAGTTTTTGAAATTTCAAGAAAGAATTTGGAATTTGGAAGGAGTTTTTGGAATTCGGAAAATGGAATAAATTTTTGGAATTTTAATTTTTCGGATCTTAAAAATTCTTCGATTTCGCAAATTTGAAACTTCGACGTTTTCAATTTCAAAATCGAAATGAAAATATAAACTTGGATATTTCTCAAATGTTAAGTCTCGTAATTTTAAAAATTCAATTTTTCCAATTTTTCGAATCCAATTTCGAAAATTCAAAAATTTTGACACTTCGTATGTTTTTCGAAATGCTTTAGAATAATAAATTTGAAAAATTTCGAATTTCAAGTTTTCGATTTGCGGAATTCCGATTTTCGATTAAATTCTGGAACTTGAAATTTTGAAAATTTTTGAAGAAATTTCGTTTTTCGGATTTTAATGTAAAATTTCAAATGGACATTAGAATCCGCGAACTTTGAAATTTCGATTTTTGAAGTTAAAAGTTTTTGAATTTACGGATCCACATTTTTGAGCTATTGAATTCAAGAATTCAAAATCGAATTGAAAAATGTGAAATTCGACATTTTCGAAATGTGGAGTCTTGTATGTAATTTTTCAAATTCTAATTTTCCCATGGGAAAATTTTTAATGTCTGCAGACATTCAAAAATGTTCAAGTTTTGAAAATTTTATTCATTCTAATATTAGAATTCAGATAATTTGGAATTTGGAAAAATTCCCAATTTTAATGTCTAATCCAAAAATTAGAGCTCCGAATTTTTAGATCTTTGAATTCTGAATTCTGGAACTTCAAAGTTGAAATTTCGATATTTGAATTTTTGAGCTATGTAATCGAAGAATCCGAGTTTTTGAGCCATTAAATTCGAGAATTCAAAATAGAATTAAAAAATGTGGAATTCGAAATAGTTGGAATTTTGAGTCTTGAAATTTTTCAAAATCTAATTTCAAAAATTAGGTTTTTTCCAATGTTAGAATTAAAATAATTTGGAATTTGGAGAAATTTCCAATTTGAATGTCCAGTCCAAAAATTGAAGTTCCGAATTTTCAGTTATTTGAATTCTGAATTCATAATTCTGGAACTTTTGAAGCTCCAGAATTATTTTGGATTATCAAAATTGAAATTTCGAAGTCTAAAAAATACTAAAAAATTATCCGATTTCATAACATTTCAGTTTACTGAATTCGAATTCGAAAATATTGGAATTTAAATCTCCGATTATTTTAAGTCTTTCAATTAACAAATTGAAATTTTCGAAGCTACTGAATTTCAGAATTCGAAAATGATAAACTTTGACGTATTCCAAGTTTTATATTCCACATTTTTTGAGCTCTGAAATAATTACAAAATAAAAATTCATCATTCAACTTTCAAGCTCTGAAGTGACAAAATTTTAATTTGGCATATTTCCGTGAGAACGCGAAAATTATCGATAATTATCGATAGTCAACGATATTACGCTTATCGATAATTCTCGAATAACTTCCCATTTCTAATTTTCAAGTTTCATACACATAAAACCGTACACAATGAAACTTTTTCTCGGACTATCAAAACACAACTCGCGAAAACGTTTCGTCTCATTGTAACGTCGCGCAATTATAAGGGTCGAGCGCAGTACGTTCACCCCGTACTGCAAAGTTTCTCAGAATAACTTATATATCAGTCCATCTCGCGTTATCTCTAACTTCGTACACGATTTTTTCACCGTGGAATTTTATCGCGGATCAAACAAGTCTTGTTTCTCTCGCCAAAAAAAATTTTTTTCGTCTTCTTTCATTTTTATACCGACAATTCTTTTGATTACTTTTATCATCGATATGAAAGCGAAGTGAAGTATATAATGAAAGATGCGTGACTTCGAGAAAATGAACGTTTTATGGGTTGTAACTTTTCCTTTTTTTTCCACCGGAGAGAATAGAACAATGAGGCGATGTTGCGATGAATCAAGTTCGTTACTTTCGGAATTTTCGAGTTTGTAATTTTTTGAGATTTTTTTTCGATTTTCGAGTTTTTGAAACTGAGATTATTTTATTTTTGGATTTCGTGTTCAAAAATTGCCGAATTTGGGAATTTTTGAAGTTTTAATGATAGTTATCTGAAATTGTGATAAATTAAGATTTAATTAAGATTTCGAAGTGTTTAAAATTACGAAGAAAATCCGATAATAAAAAAAATATATTATTTTTGTTAAAAAATAGTATCTTTCATATTGTGAAATGTGAGTTCAATTTTTTGGAAATCTGTCTAATTTTATAATTACTACGATGAAATTAAAGATAATAATCACTACTAATAATTTAGCTTTTTCTCATGGAGCAAATATTTCTCGTTCCGTGATTCACGAGCGTGCCGTTCGTTAAACGAAAAATTTCGCGAGGGATCATTTTACATGACGTCAGCGCGAAAAAATCGACCATAACGTCATCGATGTTTGTGAAAAAAATTATTACGTCTAAAGCGTAGTCGCGAATTTGATAAATTCTTGGCCAAATTCCTTATTTGCGGAATGTGGGGATCGGCAGCTGATCAATATGCGGAGAATTTCGGTCAATTTATTGCATCTAATATAAAAATTAGATATTTTATACCACAAGCGCTGCAGTAATATTGATTGACAAGTTCGATTTTTCAGACATTTTGGTAATTTGGAAATATCTTATGGATACTGAAAATTCAGAAAATAAGGGGGAGGGGGGGGGGGGAGGGGATACAAAACATGTCATGCTTTTTCGTTCTCACAATCTATCTCTAGCCTATGCGTACGCCAGCATTGCCATTATCAGGTAGCAATGTTAGCATACACATAGGGGCTCAGCAGGCAAAAATATTGACCGTTCATTTCCAAGTGTCGATAAAGATGAAAACGGAGACATTCACGGGCCTGAAATATGCGATAAAATGATTTTTTCACTAAATAATTGAAAAAACGCTGGGATACTAATTAAACATGAGGAACTGCAACTAGAAAATGAAAAGCCTTATTGAAAAGCTTTTTTCAGGCCTCTAAGGTACTTATTTCGGAACCGCGACACTTGATGACACTTCGCGACTCTATAGTCATGAAGTGGCGCGACGGTTTCATCAGGGTCAGAAAATTCTTTCTTTACAAGAAACTCTGAACTGACATTTCAAGACATATAAGAAGAGTACCCCCTTTCCATCATTTTTAGGAATTTCGCGACTATTTCAGAATTGCCTGAAAGTCAGTTTAAAGCACATTCGGAGCGACAGAAATAGTTTTTGACCAATTACGTTATGTTCAGGTGAAAATTGACTTGTTTGGTGTTCGTTTTTGACATTGAAATAGGCTGAAACTCGAAAGGTCAACTTTTTTCTTGTTTGTTTTACAGTTCGCAGAGCACTTGACCGAACTGCTCGATGTTATAATCGCTTTTTTTTTATTCACTAGATACGTGCTTGTTAGTTTCATCCCAACCGCCCCTACCTCTTTGCGAAGATCGTCATTTTGATGTTAAAAAGGAATAAAAATAGCGTCCATTTTTCAACTTAAGTAGCATATCTTTCGAGTATAAGATTTCGATGACACTAAAAGCTTAAATATCAAAAATAAATCTCTACCGAATATTGATGTAATCAGTTTACGCATACAAATAAGTGTATTTTTCGGCCATCGTGAAGAACCACAACCCTTCATTTCATCAGTTCCACCAATGCCAGCGTGCACAAAAATTTGTGTTACTATTTTTATTAAGGACAAAAAATAATTGCACAGTGGGTCGGTAAGAATTTCGGATATATGGAATTCGGATCTCGTTCGCCGTGGGGAAAATTCGTTTCCAAATTTATCTGCCACAACGACGCTCCAACCCAATTCATATGCAGCAACACACTTTTCCTTGTCGCAGGCTTCAGTCGCAATGAGTTAAATCGAGTAAGATAAACGTGCGCTTACATTCATTTTATCATACTTATTTGCATTATCTGATGAACATTATTATCTTATAAGGACAGAGATATTTTTATGATGCCTCATTCTTCAAGTCAATTAACGACGAAATCAATGCTCGACGAATACTTTGACAATGTTGCAATATGTGTTGAGATACCACGTGTGTTATCAAGATCTGATATTTTTTAACTTTGTTTTGGGAGAAACAATTTTGCGCGAGAGGGGGAGGTCGAGTTTCTACAAATTTCCACAAGGCCATTGACTATAAATTTGAAAAAATATCAAGACGATCTGACCGTGGTCATCGGCCATGTACCAGCGGGGGAATCTTCGAAGTGCTTTATCCATTTCGGCCAGGTTCATCAATCCAGGTTAAATACCACACCGGATTACAATGATACAATAATTATCTGCAGTTGCTGATTGGTGTTCTTATAGGCTACTTCAGAATGTTTGATTACGGAGATGCCAAGAAGAATGTACAGTTATATGATTCGGCAGAACCTCCAGAGTATGCTTTGGCTGAAATCACTATTCCTGTTGCGTTGTTCACCAGTGCCAATGATTGGCTTGCTACGCCAAAGGTGATGTTATTTGATGTTATTTTCCATTCCATCACTACTGCGAAAACTCCCGCTTCATGTTGAAACACTTTCAGTATTCCAATATACTGCAAGGGTATTTATTTTCCAAATGATTTTACATGATGGAGACACGTTAAACATTTCGAAAACGGCTGAACTTTACGTTCAAGGAGAGAATAAAGTAATCGAGTATAGTTATTTGTTTGCTGAGTAACAACGACTTCGAAGAGAAAAACATTGAAGAACATCGGCACGTCAACCGGTTATCTAAATGGATAGCTAAAATCGTAATAAATTCCTAAGTGTCACACTTAACGACTTGAAATTCGGTTCAAAATTTTCCACGTGAAAATGTTTTAATAATTGGAAGAAAGTTGTCTTTGCAATGGTGTATTTTTCCCCGCAGCAAGAGAAAACAAACTCGATTTTTCAGGATGTTTACCATCTGAAGAGTAGACTACGGAACGTGGTTTCAGATTACAAAATACCGATAAATAATTTCGAACACTATGATTTTGTATGGGAAAAAACGTCAAAACAAATGGTTTTCGAGCCTGTAATGCAACTGTTGCAGGATTATCAATACGACTGAAATTTTTAGTCGTCTACTACGTTTGTTTGAAATAAAACTCATCAAAGCTCGTGCTGCTTTTCTCCTTTGTATTATCAACACAAGGAATATTAAAGAGTAACGCCAAACAAATCATACTAGTGGCATACTAGATATTGTTAGAGTGTATTATCAAGATGATTAATGGATCTTCATATTTTCCATTTAAAATTTTGAACTGCACAGAAGCAGAGCAAGCTGAATGAGGTTGTTTTGATGCAGTGACGAAATCCACCATCCACGAAGATCTTGATATCTCAACTTAACACCCGGTGATTTACGCTCATTTTTTAAAATTTTATCTGATCAATCGCGCTTTCGATCGCTTGCAAAAATCCAGATAAAAATGAACGATAAAAATGTATCGATGATAAAGCAGTCATGCGAAAAAGTTGACGAAATCTCGTTCGATCGAAAAAATAGAGATTAACTCGAGAGCACACCCTCGTATATAAATCTTTTTCCAATCGTACCAGATTGAGTCGTGCTTCAGCCACAAAACCGGCATGGCTACATTAAAAAATTTTCTCTGCGTTCTATTTTTCCTGTGTTGTCTCCGCAATTACGCCGACGCACATTTGAACAACGTTTCTCAAAATGAAAAACCACGTAACAGATCAACCAGAGCTTTGGTCCACCCTCACACTCTTCTTTCCACGGTAATTATCGTTTCGCGGTTCAAACATGAACGATCTTTCGCTTATTCGATATTATCATAGAAAATGCTCTTATTATGCGGAGCATGCATAGTTTACAAGAAATTCGCTGCTCAGAATTAAAATAATGCTGGAGCTACTATAAATTCAATGTGTTTGAATATGATTTCGCTTAATTGATAATTGGTGATTACCTATAATATTGAATCCATTACGTACTCAACAAAATATGTGGCGCTCCTCCAGATTGAGATAATTAACAAATACGATTACAACGGTGAATTGCACACGGTCAAAACTCCAGATGGTTATTTTCTCGAGCTGCATAGAATCAACGGAAGAAATAATAGCACGATTTCCAAAAAACCAGCAATTCTGCTCATGCATGGCATTTTGGCTAGTTCGTCTGACTGGGTCATAGCTGGTCCCAAAACTGGCCTTGGTAAGCATTCCGTCATTTTTCTTCGCAATCGATAAAAAACGGCATTTTTTCTAATCTGCTTGTTGATTTTTCAGCCTTTATTTTGGCAGACCACGGTTACGACGTTTGGATGGGCAACTGCAGAGGAAATGTATACTCGAAAAAACACGTTACCATGAAAAGCTATCAGAGGAGATTTTGGGACTTCAGGTAAGAGGATATACATCATCGCAAGACACAACTTTCTAACAGGAATATTCTTTAAAAAATCTCAAGAATACATTAATGTTCGATCCTTAGTCGTCCCATATTATAGGGATCTCCTGGATAGCATGTTGATTATGAATTTTTTCTTTTTCGATCTAAAGTTGGCACGAAATGGGAGTGACTGATATACCAACGATGATTGACTACATTATCAAGAATACTGGAAGCGAAAAAATTATATACATAGGTCATAGCCAAGGTACGACTGCGTTTTATGTTATGACCTCTGAAAGGCCGGAATATAACAACAAAGTTCACCTCATGGTGTCTTTGGCTCCGGTTGCATTTATGAGCAGACTCTTCAGTCCTCTATTGAAATACATCTCAAATTTCATCTATGCAATTGATGTAAGTATTTATAACATTTTCCATTTAATTTGTTTCGTGTAGATTCATTCATTGTCTGTTTTCGAAAAAAAATTTTTTTGTACTATATGTCGATTATTATCGTTCTTACCTGAAATTAATTGACTGAATACGAACTTGCAGTTACTGGCGAGTATTTTAGGTGTTCATGGAATATCACCAACTAACAAAATTATGAGTTGGGCTTCCTCGATTGTTTGCACAAAACATACAATTTTACAAAAGCTGTGTTCCAATTTACTTTTTATGGTGGTTGGATTCGACGCCGATCAACTAGATGAGGTGAGCAAATTTTTACGCTTTTACGAGTATATCAATATAATTATGTGTATTCACGTACTTCCTATAATTCGTAATAATCTGCTATGAGAATATAATAAATATACACTCCTACACACTTTTGTTTTGGGCAATAAAAAAAACCGCCCTAACCGTAGAGGAACGTGTATTGAATTTCTAATGTATACATCAGTAACGATTATTTCAAAAACAACTTTCTTTCAGTGCCTTCGTGATTTCTTTTTGAGTTTCCACTAAGAATTAATCTTGATTCGCAGAAATAAATATATGACTATTCTTGCAGAATTTACTCCCGGTAATCATGAGTCATGTACCTGCTGGTTCTTCGGTTAAACAATTTCTACATTTCGGACAAAACATCAGAGAAAGTGAGTTTTTAAATGTTAATCTGAGTCTAAACTTCGATGTAATAACAAATAAGAGCTTCTTCATTTGAACATTATTTCAATTATACTGCGAATTTATTGTGGAATGCCGCTAAGATAACATTCGAGATATGATAGCCGTTTGCTGCAATTCGTGAAAAAAGATAACGCGTTTCGGATAGATTCAAAATTTTCCGGGCACGGGGAAAAATAATTCGGCGAACGTGTAAGGAAGACAAAATAAATTTTTTAACTCGTTACAATCATCCGCTAATTGCACAATATATTTTTATCAATGGATTTAAATGTTTCTAGAAACGTTCAGACAATATGATTATGGCGTAGTTTCGAATTGGTTGAGATACGGCTCCGCTAATCCTCCAGCCTACAATGTATCCAACATCAACGTTCCCGTGGCACTCTTTTACAGTCACAACGATTGGTTAGCCCAACCTGAGGTAACATAGCGATGTTGCAAATATTTTTATGAATTAAAAATCGTTCAAAAAGACGTTCTGGAAAAGTTTGCGAGAAAAAAAAGTTTCTGGAAACTAACTTCAGTTGTTAAATAAGCATTTTCTCGAGTATAGTGGGAATTAACAGGAGAGGCGCATATTTCCACAATATCCAAGCGAAAAGCGTTTCCACGAATGAAATTCAACTGTACAAACTTGATACCCGTACAAATACCCAAGTATTAAATTGATTATTGAGTTTTCAGTAATTCTTCGATTTTTTATCTCGTACAGGACGTCGATACTTTGCACTCAAAGCTGAGCAACCCAATCGGAAAATTTAAAATTTATTACGAAAAATTCAATCACTTGGACTTTCTGTGGGCGAAGGATGTCAAGAAACTTCTCTATGATGATCTTCTAAATCTGTTATCCAGTTTCGAAAATAAATTCAAGTAACATCGGCGTTTTGATTAGTGTTATACATAGTAATAGTTTAATTGACGACTAAAGAATGGACGTAGGCGTGTAATCTCAAAAACCATAATTTTATGATTATTATTTAATACTTGATTATATTTATAAGCGTGCGCGTGTTTTAATATTTTTGACTTGATTGACGAAACAATGATTTCAATCATGTAAACATCATTTTTCAATAAATATTGGAATATATGGATACTCATTTACTGTGCGATTATTTTTTCCAGTCTTCTTCGCTATACATAGACTTTCATTTTAATTAGGCCAAATAGCAGAACGAACCAGATAATTTTAGCACTATTGAATGGAGTAAATAATTATGATGTGGTACCGTTGTTGATATGATAATTATAAATACAGTATATTCATTATTAGTTACATGCCTCCGCTAGAGTTTACAACATTGCAGTGGTCATAGATTCGGATGAACCTGTGCTGTAATCAGCAGGGTACATTTAATCAAAGCACTACTACTACACGTTATCTTGAATCTGGAAAACTTTTTCATCTTCTATGATGTAATGGTATAATTACATCCCGATGATTCCATACAATATTAGAAACACGGAACACTATTGTACAACTCATAATTATTTCATGTTGTTGCAACAGCGACTCGCATTTTATTATTTCAACATCAACAAACGCATCACATCTTTATAGATTAAATCATGGGCGTCAACTCCATAAAGGTAATCCAAATGATTGAAATGTTTGTGGGGAACGAGAAATTTGCCTACCGAATTCGGCAGTTGTTCGTGTAACGTATGTACATCCTGAAAAATACGAGAACATTACAGCAATGAAAATGAATTACAGTGGAACCTCCCGGTAACGTTTCAGCAGTGGCAAAGCGGACTCTCGGTAACGTTTCAAGGGGAAATCCCTACCTTCACTGGAGGCAGGTGTATCCATGGGGAAGGGATATCTTTCTCTTTCCGCGCACCACTGGCATAAGGGAAGAACCGAGTGGTAGGAGAAACGGGGGGAGCTCGAAGACGTTACTGAGAGTCCAACTCGTACGCTATCGAGAGAGAAAACGTTACCGGGAGGTTCCACTGTAAATGGTTGAGAGCTGTCGCGGATATTACATCCAAGATGTATAAGTATTAAATTTTTTAACTTTTTCTTTTTTTATACAAATGTTCGCGTGTTCGGACTAATTTCAGAGTAGCATTCTTTAATAAACTGACTAGGAGAGACAAGATGATTTTTCGATTCAAGATGAAATCGTGTAGGATACCATAGAAAATACCAACCTGAGGATGGCACAGCCAATCATTATTGCTGTAATACAGTGCTACGGGAGCAGTTACTTTACTCAAATTATACGAAGGTGGTTTTTCCGTGCCGTATATCTTCAAATTTTTCAACCTTTTATAATCATATAATTGGAACCTCCCTAAAAGAATGAAAAAAATCTTGTAATTACAGTATCCAGGAATTAATCGAAGTATAATGCGGAACGTTGGATATTTCATACTTGCGCTTATAATTTGGGCGAAATGAACGAATCTGAAAAAAATAAATTAATTAGTCGTTCTCTCTTGAACGGAACTTAACAATTTATCATTGTGAACATAATAATGATATTTATAATGTATAATATTATAATATACTCAAAATAATGAATAAATAATATTACTGTTTCACGCTTGCTCCTGCAGGGACGTGACTGAGAATAGCTGGAAGCAGCGTCTGAAAATCAGATAAGAAATGTTGAAAACTAATTACAATGAATTAATTAACTGAATTCCGATGAATGTATCAAGATACAAGGATTCACATTATTCATTTGGGAGTAGTTGTAACCCGTAATCTGGAAGAGGTAATTTAGGCACACGCGCTGCATTCTTGATTTCTCATGACAAGCCCACGATGTGAGTTTTTGGAGTAATGCAGGTGTAGGTTTTATTTCGAAAAATCCCAGCATCTTGAAGAGGTGCTTCGAAGAAAACATAAGATGTAAGGTTATTTTCATGCGTCTCAGAACTTCTTATAAACAATCCTCTACACTATAACTCCGCCGGTCGATTACAAAGTGCTAGTTTTTTCATAAAAACATAAGGAATTTCGACGACTTTTTTTTCTGAATTTTTTCTAAGGTGATCAGACAAGGAGAACTTGATGAAGTGTAAAAAGTCTTTCAATGTACATAAAATTGGGTATGTAGCTAAAATGGGCCAAAATCGTGTGACGTACATTATAATATATGTCGGAATAAAACCCCTATATAATGTATATAGTGTGTATCGCTGAAAAAATGCACAACTTGTTCGATCGACGTACCACATACCTCGGAATCCGAAACAAACTTGGCGAAATATCGGAAAACAGGACTGTGCATACGTCCGGAGTGAGAAACGGGAGCCAATGAAATCATTTTTGCGATTTTGTCATTATACTCGGGCCTTTGACTAGCCATTACGTAAAAGACGGTTGTTCCTTGGCTATGACCGATGTAATATATCTTTTTGTGGTCGGTCGTTCTCAAAATAAAGTCGATGAATGCAGGAACGTCGTACAGACCTTGTATTCAATCAAGAAAAATCGCAACACATCCACAGTCAGTTCCCTGTACACAGCTGAGACTAGAGCTCCTTAGAAACTTTTTTTAAACTCGAAGATTATGGAGTTGTTGACGCTGAACTAATAAAACGAGTTATATGGCCACTTTGTAGAGAACCGTCATATTTGTTTGTATGGGATTTTAATGCAAGTAGGTTCATGTTACGTTTTACAATGTAATATTATACGATTGTAGCTGCAATGACGTAGTTGCTATGTCGGCAGCTTAGAGAGAATAAATTTTTAGGATCGTACACACAAAACCTCAATTAACCTTCGAGTTTTTATGTAAATGGCTAAGGAACTTTTGTCGTGAATTGGTTCGAAAAATTCCCTATTCATAGTACATCTGCATTGATACTGATGAAATTAATACACAGTACCTATTTCGTGCCAGCTGAAAATAGAAGCATTTTCAGTAATAGGCGTGTTGAACATTCGATTGATCGAGAGTTTACTGCACTTCCTACCTGAAATTCCAGAATTTGCTGAACCCAGTACGATGAATTGAATGCGTCCTCGAATATATGTTTCCTCTGCAATTCCCCATCCAAACATCGTAACCTGCTTTCGCTAGAATAAAAGCTGGAAGCAAATGAGTATTTCCCATTATCTGAAAGTTTATTTGAGTTGTAGTGTATAATATAGAAATGTGGGTGACAAATACCTAATGATTTGTGAGGTCCAGCGATTATCCAATCAACCGAGCTTGATAAAATACCGTGCATCAGCAACACTGGCGGAGGCTTGGTAGATTTTAATTTCGAATTGTCATTTTTCGATGGTATTCTGTGCATTTCAACTTCGTAACCGTCTTCCGTTTTTACTCGATGAATTTCGGCTTCGAAACCGTGGAATCGAATTATTTCGATCTATAAATTTTATGACGAGATGAATAACAGTACAAGGCGTTATTTCTGATGCGAAATTCGTATTATGTTATTTTTGGTAGAATTACGTTCAAGCTTACAAATTTGTTTTGCCATTTTTAGCTAAATTATTCAACTTTTTCACGATGTGATTCATGTTTGAGAAATGCACGGATAACCAAAAGAGACCGCGAGAAATTCTTGTGTGACTTCGCTGTAGAATTCTGAAATTATGTAGTGTTTTTACTCAAGTTTCTACCGAAAACACTTAATGAGTTCCGCATTTTACGAGCAACTATATATATATATATATCATGACAGAATGAATACTTACTGCTGAAAGATTGATGTGGGGATGCGATAAAGACAAATCATCCATAATATTCACAGAAGTTGATCCGTCGGATATACCCTCATTCGAAGGATCGTCAATTTTCACATCTTTAACAGTGCTTGATATGACAAAATGAATGATAGACACAAACGTTATCGCACGCATTTTAAAAAAGAACAAAATACGTAATAACCACTGGTTACAGATCGAAATTTCGGAATTAATGTATAACACAAACTGAGCAAAAACTGCAGGGTATCCATAATATAAAAAGTTGTTTGTGTATGAAGTCGTCACGTTTACGGAAAATTTCGCAACTTTATTCTCGTCTTCGATTCGAAGTTACTCGACTAGAAAAGTAAACACTTGTGCAAACGTCAGATCATGTTATGTGAAAAGAATTCAACATATCATAGCTTTACGAAATGTGATGATTTGCAATGCAAAACTTTCATTTACATCCAAAACTTCACTACTATAATACATTCACTTTTCGAGTATGCGACGAACAAATATTTATTGCTTAAACTGCGTTATGTAAAAATTTGAGATGGTTGGGATGAGTTAGTTCCATTTACTTTGAATCGAGCGATTTCTCGACAAGAATATGTGATGTCTTTGGCAGAAAATATGCAACTAATTTGTTCCAGAGTTATAGTAAACATCGATTTGGATGAACATAATTGTTTTGTTTTTTGTCTTGTGAATTTTGAGTATTTTTCCACGGCAAATGAATAGTGAAGTTTTAACAACAAACTGATTATTCCCTAGCTCTTACGAGTGCAGTTTGTGTCATAGGTGCACATTTGTTGATGATCACACAATAAACAGTGGCGGCAGCACGTAGATTTACTTTGTCTAGTGGATTACTTGATTGGTGAATAACAACATAATTATGAGACTACAGCTACAACCCAAATGACTAAATTTCGTGAAATCCACAAGAGATTTGCTGATTGGATGTGAGAGAAATGTAACGTCCTTTCATATTATGTTGAGAAGACGAAATCCCTGCAACGACGTAAGTCGAATTAACCAAATTTACCAACATACCCAGTGATCTATACGGTCCGCCAATTATCCAGTCACGCGAAATTAGTAACAAACCATACATTAAAAGAATCAGTGGTCTATCGTGGCTTAAGGGAAGTCCTTTTTTTTCATTAACTCTGTGAAGTGCCAGCTTATAGTCATCATTAGTTTGAACGTGATGTACCTCGGCTTCGTAATCATACAATTTGATTATTTCGATCTGCGACAGTATTACGCATTTTTGAGGATATAAATAGAAGATGCCAATTTATTCTTGACAGCGCTCATACCTTGAATTTTGACATTTTAATACATTCAGTACATGAAAATTTTATTCAAAAAAGAAATACGTTCACAGAACTATTATTTGGCTCGTTGATGTAGGTCGTAATTATTTTCATTTTGGATGCAGCATTCTTGCATTATCGAAGATAAAGTAGGCAATTACCTCTCTTTATGACCGATTAAAGTGTACATCGTTCTATCAGTCAACTGATACGAAGCGGTATTTGCAATAATATACAGAATTGACGAATTCGGAAACTGAATAGACGTAATATTTCATTTCAACCGAACTCTCATCAGCTAAACTGAAACAAAATAACATACAGGGTGTAAGCCTTGAAATTTTGGTCAACTCCTTAGCGGCTGTTTCTCAGACCGAAATTTCAAGGATTACATGACCCTATATACCAGAAGTACATGGAGAGTACACGAATTGAATTTTAGAAAAAAAATTTGTATACTAAAAAAATGTAATACGTTGAGTCACGAAGACGATAATGTTATAATCAGTCATATTTTCGAGCTCCTAAATTCCCAAATTTCGTAAGGGCTAAATAATTGCGTAAGACCATTTTAACCCTTCTTTTATACCCCCCCCCCCCCCCCAAACCCTTTCAACACATTTTTTAATAACTGTTCACATAGGATGTAACGTATAACTCGAACCCCCCTCCCCAACCCCCGGAAAGCGTAATTTATGTACAGCTTCTGAATTTGTGAATTTTTTGATATCAAATGTTCAAATTGAGGAATTCATGAATCCGATAAATTGCATGCTTCGATTTCGAAATCTCCAAAATTAAAAAGTTCAAAGGTGTTCGATGTGTACTTACAGTTGATAAGGCATAGTGAGGATGATTTCGAGTAACTGTATTCAGAAAAACTTCATTTACATTGTTATCGGAATTAAATGAATCAACTGTCACATTTATTCCTTTGTGAAAGGTTGAATCATCAGCTGTGTCGTTGTCAAATTTTTGGGAAACAAGTGCACTTTCAACTTTTGTGAAACTGAATGTAATCAAAAGGAAGAACCGTAAATTCGATAATTTCGCCTTTGTGTAGAATTTGCCATTGCAGAAAATTGGTAGTTTCATACAAAAATTATCGATTGATAAAATCAGGGATAAGAGGGGTAAAAACGCTTTAATCTTGAGAAACACGAGTGTTGAAGCTAATTAAGAGGCATTGATTAAAATGATTGAAATGGGATTTACTGGCTTATATGAAACAGTATGATCTCTGCATGTAGTCAGCAAAGATTTAAAATTTTGTGAAGATATTTTTTAATAAAACTCAAGTCACATTTTTTGCAGATTCTGTATTTTTGGCTCAATTATGAAAAATAATTTTTTTTTTTTTCTAAAAATGACTCTGCGTGACGGGGGGAGGAGAGTGAAAGACGCTCTATTTTTATCTTCATCCCATTTCTACTACACTACTCAGACGAAGTAAAATACGAAACACAAAATATGAACTTTTCCGAAAAACTTGCAGAGGGATTAAAAAATTCCTGGATCGATGAAATAAAGAACTCGATATTGTTCCGATTTATTATATTAATTGACTTTTCAAGCTTATTTCACCCTCTAAAGAAATTACGGAGATTTTCTTCAAGATTATAGGCAGGAGTTCACTGTTCTTATAAGTGACTCGATTATCGAATACAATTTTAAAATAAATGTTATGCACACGCCACAACGTTGACTACTCATCTTGCTAAGTTTGATGGACGTATAATCACCTCTTTTGGTCGGGTTTTTCGAACAACCGCTGAAAAGGCTAATGCAGTTTTAAGCGGTTTTAAAAATCCATTGCGTATAATCTAGATAATAATTCCATCGATCATACATACTATACATTTTTTGGTCTAAAAAATTGAACACGTTCACTCATTTCGAAGAGAACATCGAAAAAACAAGATCGAATAAACTCGCGAAAATAAGCGAATTGATAAAATACAAGTATCCAGATTTGTTAGCAATAGTGAATCAATGAATTGTCAATTAATTCAATAATTGCAAGTATGCCGATAATGCAGCGGCAAGGAGACGGAGATAATAAGGAAATAAGAAAGTTGAAGTAAGGTTTACTATTGGTACAATATGCTCAAGCACTGGTTGAGGGTGTGTAAAGTGGCATGAGCGGTGGCTTTGAGAATCAGCAATTCTGGATCTAGAGGCGAGGAAGAACTTTCGATGGCTTGAGCGAGAGCGAGGCTCTGTTTTTCGGCTTTGTTTATTTGTTCACGACAGTTTGCGAAAGCGTCGAGAACCTCTAATTTTGCGACGGAGCTTCTGGAAGTGTTGGAATGGTCTCGGGGTGGCAGCGGGGGGTGACTGCTCGCGATGGCCCGCGTGTAGATTTCTGTTACGGCGCGCAATTTGTCCACCCACTCTTGACGAGCTCGGGCGTCGCTTGCTCGTAGTTTTATCATGTCCCCTAAAACAATCACATTTTCCTATTGGACCTACTGGAGATACTTTGAATCTCTTTGAATCCAGTCTAATATAACGTTTCTCCAAGTGCGCAATTTTCGAGTAATTTAGAGATTTCTGTACATTATTGCACCCCTGGGAATTTTGAAACTCAAGATGTCAAAAAAAGTGACAAAAAGTCGCGATCGAAAAAAGTCATTCTATTTGTACGCAACGTCACGCACCTATTCCTCCTCGCACACAGTTCGTAAAAAATAACACTGCGTTAAATGTTTTGCGTTACATTTCCGAAAAAAAAAGGTGTAAGTCATCAATCTTATTGAGGGTCTCTATATTCCTCCATATAGTTACCTTTGAATTGCTAATGCGTAACTAATCCGATAGCACTCAAAACCGAGCGACCCCTTCATGAGATTTATGACTAATACATTTTTTTTCGAAAACTGGAATGCAAAAAGTTATAATTTTACAGTTGAACAAATTTCAAAAATAGATTTTGTAGCCCCAATAGCATTTAAAAACACTTTTTGTTCGTAAAAATCGGATGAAAAATGTGGAAGTTACGGCCAAGACATTTTTGAAATTTTAATAATCTTTTATGGGCGAACAAGAGTTGACTTTGAAAAATCTTTCGGTAGAATTACTTGTGGGTTCCTATAGTATCAATTTTTTTTAGTTTCATTCCGTTCGAAATTTCGAACTTAAATTTTGTTGCACCGTGTAAGCTAACAATTTAGGGAAAAACTCTGATTTTTCAAGTTTTCAATTATTCTATTACCGTCTACGTCTTTGAGAAATAATTTATATAATTACTTGTATGCAACCTAATTTTGGTACAAGATTTGGAAGATTAATAAATAATGAATAACAAGTATTAGGCGTCAGAAACAACCTTGACACGCATATACTTGGAAAAAAGTGACTTTTTATTACTTTTCTTGAATTTAAGTGAATTTGTCAACTCATTTGAAAACAGATGAGTTGCACGAAGCACATCTAATTAAATGACGTGACGTTTCTAATGTTGCATGACGAAAATTTTTCAATCACCTAGCAGTTTTTACCGCGAGTGACGAAGCCTGATTCAAATATACATTATGTGGATCCACTAAATGTAACCTCCCCCACCCCCCTCCCATACTGCAGGAGAGGGCTAAAAATTGAGATTAAACCTAATAGAAATCTGCAAAATCATAACTTTGTGCTATAAGAATATAGCGGTAGTAATTAATTAATCTTATATTATACCTCACAGTAGACGAGGCGAGAAATTGGTGCTTTTTTAATGCAACCTTAATTAATTTGGTTGTAAACAACGGTCCAAAATGTAGCTTTCGACGTTCGCAAATTAACTAACATTCGAAAAATTACAGACATTTCGAATAGCCCGTTTGTATAATCCAGAGGCGTCAAGTTAGGATTTTTTCAAGTGTGGAGTTGTAAGTATTGGACCTTTTAAAAATTTCACCACTCATTGGAAATTTGCACTGCAAATTTCAAGCATTACCGGGAACCTTTCTTGAAAGTTTTCAAATTTCTATACCAACAATGCATCGTCATCGTTGACTGGGCTGCACTTTTCCATTTATCTACAAAACACTTTTAAGAAGAAGAAGAAGAAGAAGAAGAAGAAGGAGATGTTGTGAAGTAAATAATCATACCTGTTGCTGAATTGACAGTGAAAGTATTAGAATCTTCGTCACTAGGAGCTATGACCGCGCCAGCCAAGTAAATGGAGCATCTAGGCTTGTGGTGTTTTTCCGACTCGCTGAGGAAGTAGTGAAGCTCGCCTGTTTCCGGGCTAAGGATAAACCAGCGATATTGCCAGCCTTTCATGGCATTGGTATACTTGTGCAGTAATCCCTCGTATGGGTACCTTAACGTAACAACCATAATGACATTTTTTTATCATCGACGTTGGGATTGCTTTTCCAAATAGAGTAAGTGGTACTAAGTCGGGGTCAGGCGTATAGTTTTTATTAAGTTGGAATAAAAACGTCGTTTTTCCATTGGTGAATTTATAGGAAAATCGCGAAAAAAAAATGAGGCATGAGTCGGAAAACGTAAAGAAAACGATAATGCACAATTTCTCTGCACGAGATTAATTTAGAGGAAAAATGACATGTGAAATGTTAGGGGTGAATTTATACATTTCTTCGATAAATTTGCATCGATTCGGAAGAAAAAATACCTTGATTGCACACTCATGGTGTCGATGTTTTCTGCTTGTCGCTGCTCGCTGTTCAGACGAGATCGCTTTCGTCTGCGCGGCAACACATGGGCCTTTATCTTTTTGATCGTGGTAGGTTTTTCACAACTGCACCAGGTGGGAATAGTGCCCTGCACCTGGAGTTCAGAAATTTGTAAAAACTCGTCATTATTTTTTGACCATTTGTAAACAAGTTTTCAAGGAATGTTTCATCGTAAATTGTTTTTGAACAACTTCTGTGTTTCAAGTTTATTGAAAATTTTGAAAACTCGAAGTTTTTTGGACAATTTAGAAATTTCAGTTTTTTTCAGAAAATTCGAATTTATTAAATCATTAGAAAAATTCATGATTTTAATTTATTCAAACAGTTTGAAAATTTTGAGTTTCATGGCAAATTTGAAAATTTCGATACATCCGTAAATTTTGGAATTTCAGAGATTTTTCAGAAATTCGAAGATTATTATAGTTCTTCGAAAAATTCGACAATTTTAATAAATCTTGTCAAAAACGTAATAAAAAATGTTCACCTTCGGACTTAAAAATCTTTTAAAACTTCAAAGTTTTGTGAAATCCTCAAAAAGTTAATATTCCAAAATGTGCATGAAAAAAGAACAAATTCTCTAGAATATGTAACATTTCGAGGAATGCTGAAATTTTGATTAATTATTCAAAATCTGAAAATTTTATAACTTCCAAGAATAATCAGATTTTTTTGAATCTGCATGGAAAACCATTCAGAAATGTAAACAGAATATAGACAATTACAAAAGAATTGTGTAAGTTTTGGATTTTTCTGGGAAGAGATTGCAAAATTGTGATATTTTCTCTCGCATGAACATTAATTAATCAATAATGAAAAACTGATAGTAACATAAAAATAGAATATTCCAGGTAGCAAAACTTACTCAGATGTCAAAAGGAGCGTGTCTTATTTATTGACATGTATAGCTGTTTTTTCGTAGGATTTTGTTATTTCCAGTTGTATTGAAAAGAAGTTTATGCGGTCACTCTGTTTTTCGGCGAAGAACAAAAACTGAATATTCGGAATATTCGCAAAATTTCTACCGCAGCTTGACTGTTGACGACGTCCAACGGAGAGAAAAGTTCAGTTAACACCGGTCACCACTGTTTTTGTCATTGTTAAAAAACATTACGACGATACGATAATAACTATTTTATGTAACTTTGTCCCTGTTTTGGGCATTTGTCAGACGCGAACTCATGCAGCAGATGCATTTTCTGGCAAATTAAAAATGATGATATGTAACACATGCATGTAAGTAATACTTGTCAAGTACATACATATTAATATGTGAGATTGTGTGAGATATTCCCCACCTGTCCTATCAGCTATCCAGTGTATTTTACAGATCAGTGAGTTGTGTAGAGATTGTGTATCAGTTGTATATATATTGAGGTTGTGATGGTTGTAATCACAAATCATTAGTGACTTTTCATGACGCATGTGGCAGAATGGCAGCACTGGGCGGCTCTGTTTTTGTCTCTCTCTGTCTCTCTCTGTTTCGCAGGCAGCGCAAGGCAGTGTTTTGCACAGTTTTCTTTGCAACTTATGTGAACTTATGCGCTGTTAATTGTTATGCACATTGCACAGTGTTTTCCAGTGTTTTCGACTTTCGTCAACTTTCGTGGCTCTGTAAAGCAGAAAAACTTAATGTTTTGCTTTTGGTTTTAACCCGAAACAAAATTCGAATTAGCAAATTTGAATCCTGCATTCATCAAACATGTAACAGTGCAATAAATAGTGTCCACCGATACCGACAATCCATTTACTGCTGACATGGTCGTGCGTCACGCACTTGTAGGTTATGTCCCATATCGTCCAATTCTGCCGACGTTTTGAAAGGCTTCATCTGGTTTCTGCTAGTTTCATCGCTCGTCTAAGTAAGTCTCAAAATTTTCTTAATTATAAACTTATTTTTTTTTTAATCATCTCATTCGTTACGTGCTTTTCCTCGTTCAGTTTCGGCGAACGGGAAAAATGGCGGTCGAATCGCGTTCGACTACGTAAATCGGAAGATTTTATTCAGTATTCATTATTTTCCCTGCCTTTATTCCTTGCATATAAGCCAAGACTGTATCTTCGTGTATAAAATGCAAGAAAGTCGAACATCAGTGGAATTTTTAAGTAAAACGTGTATTTTGGTGACGTTGACGAGTGTTATCTTCATTGATTGAAATGTCAGTAATGAATTCATTAATTGAATGTATTTTAATTGCTCGTTAATACTTGGATGATTTCGGCATTTTATTGTTCGTGTACTTGATAAAATATTGACGCGTGGCATTTGGAATCGTAATTATTTTTACCGTTTATTATGTTTTGAAAAAATTTTATATTTTCAGTGACCATATTCGCAATGTGTATGTATTTTACATATGTTCGGTACGATTTGAGTTCTCAAGGTTTACAGAACTATGATGAATTATTAGACAACATTTTCTAAAGATTAATTGCAATTTCCCAAGATTTTTAGAAATAAAATTGTTGAAAAGTTTTAGGGATTGGATGCAATTTCTAAAAAACTTGAAATATTTACCACTTTTTTCCCAACAATGTAGTGTATTTTGGTGTAAATTTTTTGAGATTTTTGGATAATTCTGGATCATCACAGTTTTCTGTATTGGAATTGTTCTAAATATATTCCATTTTTAGTTGCATCCGTAATGTATTTTTTCATTTAAAATGTTTATTCACCTATTTTTCAGTTTTCCGATCATGTATTACATTGTAATCTTGATTTTCAAAGGGTTTTGTGGAAATTTGCTCGATTGCTGTAAATCTGCCATAAATTGCCATGCAAATTTTTAAAAAATCTATGAAATCCGTGAATTATCAAGAAAAACATCAACTTTTTGAATATTTCAGATCAATTTTCCAAATCTTGGAAGGCCGAACAAATTTTTGGGAGTTGTATCAACTTTCATAATTTTCCAAATATGAAGAAAAATCTTAGAGCACTTGACGAGTTTATTGTAATTTTTTGTTACAAATGAAATGATGATTGGCAGACATTTTACATATTTCTTTTTAATTGAGAAATTTGTCTACAATTCCAAACATTTTTAAACATTCAAAAATTGAACATCTTGAAATCTTATAATAAATTTGAATAATTTTGAAGCTTTTAAAATTATGTCGAATTCTGTAGTTCTAAAATTTATAGAATAGCATTTCCAAAAATTTACATGCGTTTCACATGATTGAAAATATTTCTCAAAAACACTGTTGTTATTTTTCAGTAACTTTTTCCCATTCTTGATAATTATTGATAGTTTGTTTCTTCATATTCAGCGCTAAATTGGAAAAACTTCCATAGATTTTCAACAATTCGTTAATATTACCCTGGATTCCAGTATATGTTCTGAAATGTTAATACATTTATAGGAATATTTATCAATGCAAAATATCTAGAAGTACAACCTTATTCATGTTTCTCAAAAATTCTCCAGGATTTCCATCAATTGAGTCGAAAAAGTTGTTTGTTCATATCTACAGACGACTTTCAAACAACTTTATAAATTATGGACAGTTCAATGAAATGTCAAAAATTGAAAAATTCCTAACATTTTTTAATATACATCTGACACAATGTGAAATAATAGAAATACCAGCAAATTAGTTTTAAGCGAAAATTTTGTTTTTCAATTTTTTTCTATTTTGTAATATTTTAAAAAGATTTCCCAGAAAAAAAAGCATGAAAATTAAAACTTTGTAAGTACCATTTTAATAATGATCATTTTATGATGGCGGTTGATAAGAAATTGGCTTTGGTAATAAAACTAACGCCAAAAAAATGAATTCGAATTTAATAGCTGATATCGAAAGTATTGGTATTCACGAGACGACGATTCGCCAAAGGATTTTTTTAGGTTAGCTCGATTAAGCGAGTTATCAACAATTAATCTTAATTTCGTTAAAATCGCCAATTTTAGCTCTTTTGAGTCGTCAAAAAACGAACTGTAGGTTTTTGAATCGAGAAATTCATTTTTAGCATCACTTTATCTGAAAAATTGCAAGTTGCAAAAATAAAATAAAATCGATCAAAAGATCATTATCGTGACAAATGATCCTAGACCCCCTTCACAGCAGATATTCTCTCCCACAGGCGAGACCTCGGTTTCTACCAGTTTTCCGTGCGATGGTTCTCGTTTTTTTCGGGCATGGAAACTATACGAATCAGAGTCAACGTTCGGTACGATTTTTTTTCCATGCTCTAAAAAAATAAAAATCATCGCACGAAAAACTGGTAGAAACCGAGGTCTAGCCCGTGGGAGAGAATACCTGCTGTGAAAAGGGTCTAGGATTATTTATCACGATAATGATATTTTGATCGGTCTTTTTTTATTTTTGCAACTTGCAATTTTTCGGATGAAGTGATGCTAACAACGAATTTCTCGACTCAAAAAACCTACAGTTCGTTTTTTTACGACTCAAAAGAGCTAAAATTGGCGATTTTAACGGAATTATCATAAATTGTTGATAACTCGCTTAATCGAGCTAACCTAACAAAATCCCTCGGCGAATCGTCTCATGAGTACCAATATTTTCGGTATCAGCTATCACATTCGAATTCATAATTCCAAAGTTGAATTTTGTCGCACAGTGTAATTTGATTGATTAGTTTTGTAAGTAGATGCTATTTGCTGAGCCAAATGAATTGTTGTTAATGCAATGTTTGTTGTCTTTTCAGTTTCTAGTTCGATGAAGCAAGATGTCGGTGCATTACAAATTCAAGTCCTCTCTGGACTACAATACGGTGACCTTCGATGGACCGCACATTTCCCTTATCGACTTGAAAAAGGCGATAATGCAACAAAACCGCATTGGAAAAAGCGCGGATTTTGATTTACTCGTAGAAAACGCCCAAACCAAAGAACGTTAGTCTACTCTGGAAAATACCTAATATTTTGCTTTTGTCAAAACCTTACGCGTATATTAATTTTTAACTTCAATTTTTTTATTTTGTTTAATTTCATGTACTTCTACTTTGGCCATTCTAAAATGAGTGTAACCTCTGCTATGATGAATTGTGGTGATGAAAAAACGATTTCTCGTTGTTGAATAATTTCGTCGAAAAAAAAAACAAACATTTTTAAAACATTGAAACGTTGGTTGGAAAACTTGATTTCTACATAAAAAGCTTTAAAAAACCTCACAAGTCAATTCAATTAGTTTAAATTGACAAATCTTTATAATTGATGGCAACGGTCGAAGGTTTTTCGAATTCCATATACATATTTAATTGAATACAGCTGTTTATTTGCCTTCAAGTATTGTAATAGAAGGAAATATTGTGTGTTTAGGATACTCAGATGAGCATGTACTCATCCCAAAAAACACCAGTGTTGTCGTGTTTCGCGTGCCACTAGCGAATCCACCCAAGCGATCATACGATCGAAGAGGGGGCGACGCCCACGCTGCCGGGCTCTCGAAGAATGTTGCTAGTTATGGCAAAAGCGCTGATTTATCCAAGCTGGAAGGTTCAGAGTCGGACAAGATTAAAGCCATGATGGCCCAGTCCACCCAAGACTATGATCCATCCAAGTAAGCATATCCATACAAGCATTCTTGTGTTTTACCTACAAAATAAAAGCCCTAAATAGTTGAGAGAAAATCGAGTGAGCCGTCTTTCTGTAGAGTTTGTAAACGTGTGAATCAAGGAAAGTTCATCAGCATTTAGAGTTAAAGGGCGAAAAATCAAAAGAAAGCGTAATCCACATTTTGCTTTTTTCAAACTATTCAGTTGTGTGGAATACCAACTTTGTATACTGTAGTCATGAATGAAACGACCGATTATAGTTGACATTACCAAATTGTAAAATTTAGCAAAATCAAAGAAATACTCACGATTGAATTTCAAACGATATTACAACATGACCCATTGTTGCAAATAAAGCAGAATTCGCGTTTATTTTTTAAAAACCTAACCTAACCTGAAGAAGTCGCTTTCTGCTGGAGCCGATGATTTAATTACTAAAGATAGAAATTATGATACAAAATTGAGATATAGAATAATGCGCCGAGGAGTTGAATATAATATGACAGGCAGTGGTGCCCATACTTTCGATTCTTTCGAATCCTCGAAATGTTGAACATTCAGTTATGAATGGGTAACATTATGGATTTGGGCTTTGAAAACAAAAACAAAAACCCAATATTTATAAATTTTCAGTTATGTGAAAATTCGTGGGGCCAATCAAATGGGGGAGGTGCCCATGAATTATAGATGCCATAGGTGTCACCAGGCCGGGCACTGGATTAAGCATTGCCCTTTAGGCGCCAACGCTGAGCATGACATTAAAAAAAGCACTGGCATCCCATCGAGTTTTATGATTATCGTGGACGGACCTTCCGTACCTGGTGCTAGGTTGACTCCTGCAGGACATTACGCAGTCCCTGCTATCGATCAGTAAGATTTTGATAAACTTGCCTCCTCCCCCTCGATGTCCCACATTTTTTCACATTTTTTAACAGTTGAGCACACCGTTGATCATAAAAGGGTGTCTTCGCCTGGAAGTCGCTTATTATTTATGTCAAGAATTGACATCGAAAATATTTGTTAACTTGAGTTTATACTCGAATGCAATTTTGGTTCACCTCTCACTTTTTGCTCTTGGGCAATACTTTAATCCGACTTTTTCGCGCATTCGCCCTTTTATGATCGGCGTGATATATAAAAAACTTGTTATTGCTTGGTAGTATTTTCCTACTTTGTGTGTAATGTCATTATTCTCAACTTGCGTATATTGTAATGTTTCAGCCAAGCATACAAAGAAGGAAAAAAAGAAAAACCTCCTTTTTCACAAGAGCCGGAACCTGAAGTAAAAAAAGTGGAAACACCGGTGGATTTGATATGCAAAATTTGCAAAGACCTTATGACGGACGCAATTATGGTCCCTTGCTGCGGGGATTCGTATTGTGATGAATGTAAGGTTTTGAAAGTCATGATTTTTTTGTACATTGAACTCGGGGAATATCACGAATGCATGTTTTGAGCTCAAAAAGTTTTGGTGAATGTGAAATGAAATGCTTATGATTTTTGACTGTTTCAAAATTTGCATCGAAAAAAAATTGAAAAAGTATGTACTTTCCAATAACATGAAAATGTATAAATTGGTAGCTACTGTACACCAAAACTTGTACTTTCCCAAGTTCAACCATACAAATTTCATACTTAGAAATTTTCAACTTGACAATTTTCTTCACAATTTTTATACTCTGAAATTCTTGATTAGAAGTCTGGATACATATTCTACAATGTCACAGCCAGAGATGAAAAGAGATATGCAAATTTTGATGTTTCACAGTATAAAATCATTGAAATCCAAACAAATTAAACATCTGAATCTTGGAATCTTGGAATTGGAAAATTAAAAAATTATTAGAAATCAGGCATGGCTGTACTTGAGCTGACGCTATTTGATAATGTTGTTGCAGGTATTCGAAACCATTTGCTGGAAGATGAAAAACAAAAGTGTCCTGATTGCGGGGACGAAAATATTTCTCCGGCAACCCTCATTCCTAATAGGTACTTGCGAACGAGCGTTGAAAACCACAAAAAACTTTTACGCGAGTTAGCAATGCCAGTGCCAGAAGCCCCTCCTAAGGTCGTCGAGACCTCCACCGCCGCCTCCTCCTCCTCTTCCTCCTCAGTTGTTCCTGCAACTCCAGCTCCTCTTCAAGTGCAACCTGAGCCGCTGCAGCAACCTGAGCCAACCGTGTCGGCAATTCAGTTCGACGAAGCAGAGAAAAGCACTCAACCTCAAAATGAGCAACAAACAAACCAACATCAAACCGAAGCGAATCAACAACATGATGATGATGATGCTGCTGTCAAAGACGGGCAACAACCAACGACGACACGACAAGCATCCCCCGAACCAAAGAAAGACATTGTCACATCCTCGATTTGTCTGAGTAAGTATCTTATTCTTAAGGAGCGAACGCGAATTTCGAGAAAATGGATTAATTTCATGAGCTAAGATGCAAAGTTTATCATGAGAAGAATCTAAAGTATGAGCTTCGAAATCCAAAGGACTCAGTGTTTCTTATGTCGAGTTTATAGCGATAGAATTGGAATTTTTCAAATTTATTAAATCTGGGAAAAATTGATTATTTAATTCAATTCAATTTTAAAACATGTTGAATAATTTATGAATTATGAACTAATACATACGTTTGTAGATGATTTCAGCGAACCGCCGCCACCGATAGGTATGGCAAGCGAAATGATACCAAAAATGTTGGTCGAAGAACCAGAAATTCCGCCGCCTCCTGGAACGGAACCGGTGCCAATTCCTGAAGTTGGCTCCTGGCCCAGCAGAAACCGGGACAGCTACAAAAGTCACGATTTTCGAGACAGAGCATACTTAGATGCCATGGATTTCGAAAAAAGGAACAACGATTTTGATTATCACCGCGAAAGGTGAAGATTAATTAAAATACTCAACATTCACGCAAGTCTACTGTACTCGCACGCTATCTTTAAATGTTTTGAAAAATAGTTAAAAATTGGTCACGATCTGTTGGTGCATTGTCGATATATTTTAAAAAAGCTAGCCACCTGGCTAGGATAAGGTACTGAAATTTTGATGAAATATAAACATTTCCAATACAGTTGAATAGAGTTTTCATGCAAGTCTTGCAAGCCATTCTTATTGATGTTTTCGGGGTCGCGAAAATCGAATCCGAAGTCCATTTCACCCTTTTGTGTCAGGTTATTAACGAAAAATCTTCTAATCTACGCCCAATTAGCCCGTTATACAATGAACCTATTTATGAACTCATAATAATGTATATTTATACAATGAAAAATAACGGGGAAAAAATATATAGATGTTCCTCATTATAGTAACAGTCTTATGTGTACAACCATTTTTGCATGCAAATTGGAAGGAACATTTAAAAAATTGATGAAAATGAAGAACTCATATAAAAATTATCTATCAATATAACATTCTTACAATTTTTTCAAGTGTCGGAACTCTCGCTAAAAAATTTCAACGAACGAATTTTAAAAATTTCTGTAAAATGTAAACAGTTATCAATCAAAAATCAGAAGCATTGTTTCAATTTTCAGGGTTTGTTCTAAAGGGTTTAGACTGACGGGATTGCGATGTTTTTTTTTTTTTTTTTCTCATTTTTGCGACTGCAACATCTATTTCAAGAAAAGTTTCTGAACTCTCTCGAAAGTACCATAAATTCGTTAGAACTCCCAACCATTCATTAGGATTGCCACAAATATTTAATATTTCTCAAATTTTCTTCAATTGTCTGGAGATGTGAAGTGCAATTATTCAAAATGATCAAAAATTTCTGAAGAATAGAAATTTGCCGAATTATACGCAATGGAATTTGAGTGCCTTAATGGGTTATTTTGTTATCTAATATTTCACAAAAAATGACAATTTTGATTGTTTTTCACGACTCGATGACTTCGCTAGTGTCGAACGAATCGAGTGACGAAGGTTTAAAATCATTTAATGGAAAATGTAGGGAGTTAGCGCGAATTATACATTGATTTTCGGTCGATGCAAAAATGATGGTCTTGAATTTTCATCCCGGAAGCTAATGGTTGAACACGAAAAATGTCAGTAACAAAAAGAAGCATCTTGATGCGAATTACATGCACGTATTTTTTATTTTGAGTTTCTACGACTTTTCAAATTGTAATCAATTTTCGAGAAAGTGTTGTCCAGTTCGAGCGTCGCATCTCCTTATTGCTTTCGGACATTGAATTAAGAATGTTGGATTAAAATGAATTGAAATAAAATGAAAAACAACCAGGCAAAAATTCTATACCTTGGACAATGGTAGCCTTTTCAATAAATTCTTGTTAACAAAACAATTCCTGGACAAAATTATAATTTTTAGACGTTAAGCTTTTTGTGTTGAAAAAGAATGTCTGAAGTAAAAAAAAAGTGTAAAACTGTTGGAAAATGTAAAATGCTTATGAATGTTGATTGTTAACTGATCGTGTAGGGAGAAGAATCGTCGAATGGACAACGCTCATCGAAGGCGTTCAGTGTCGCCTAGGAATTACGATCATTCCGGTGGTCACATGATGGGTTGCAAAAGTTACGGAGAATACGCACCTGCAGGCGAGAGCGCTGGAGCAGTTTACCAACAACCCCCGCCGCAGCACTACGATAGGCGTAGATCA
This sequence comes from Platygaster equestris, assembly GCA_030522785.1. NCBI lineage: Eukaryota > Metazoa > Arthropoda > Insecta > Hymenoptera > Platygastridae > Platygaster > Platygaster equestris. The sequence continues at coordinate 33,924 of JAPYZK010000257.1, forward strand.
AACGAGGATCATCGACCTGACACGCCAACTGTAAGTATACTCTTATTCGAAAGCGAAACTCATTTTCTGACGATTAGTTGAGTTTATAAGTTTATAAGTTTCACATTTTTCAATTTACAAAAAATGATATATCCACAGTTTTCACAATAAATTATAACATTTTTGAGTTACGACGAAAATTCAGGTATTATTGAAAACCGTTTCATTATTGTTGTTGTTGTTGTTGTTGCTCCAGATCGACGAGCCGCGTTCGCATTTGTCGGCTAATCAGCAGTCACTGTTGCCTTTCCCACCTGGGGAAGATCGTATGCCTCCAACGAGTTATGGGCAACCTCCTCCGCCAATTAGGCACAACAATCCCTCCGCAGTCCAAGATCCGTACATGAATCGGGGAATGGCCATGTATCCACAAGTGGGCCAGCAGCATGGAGGAGGAGGAGGACCTCCTCACCATTACGGGGCCGCGGCTCGTTACGACAGACCGCTTTATCCGCACCAAAATTACAACAGGCCCTACCATCACCAAATGCCGAGAAACTACAACGGACCCCCGAGAAACATGCGAGGCATGCACCACAGCCGTGATTGTGAGTCGCGTATCATTTATCATTGTGTGTTGTTCAATATATACCGGAAACCCAAATTTGAAAATGTGAGGATAAAATAAATTGCTATAAATTTCGGTCACATGAACGTTTTGAGTATTGTTGAGTGTCTTTAACAAGTTGGAAATTGTAATGTTCCAGATAATTACAGAGGGCAGCAACCTCCACCTCCAGGTTTGGGGAGAAGCAGCGTCCCGCATAACGGAAATTCTGGGTGAGTAAAACTAGCAGTCACGAGAATTATACAAAGTTTTATGTTGAAAATATTCACAACCGATGTTTTAGTTAGAGCTTTTGCGAAAACCAACATCAAGTTTTCAATTTTGGCGTTGCAAGGATTTTTTCACATTTCTTCAATTTCATCGTGCGACAAAATTTCAAGAATGTTTTCTGACATGACAATTTTCGGGAAAAAATGATGATAGACCTCCTGAACGTGGATGAAAATATTTTTGGAAAATTAGTGTTCATTTTCGAGTACTTAACGATTATATTTTCAAATTTCCATTATTTCTAAAATGGCTAATTTTTGTCGTACAATGATGGGGATCGATCTTGATACTTCTCGATGAATTTTCTTTGTTTTATATTGTTTTGTATTTTGCCAATGTTGTGGAAATCATGTTTCGTACATTGTTCGTGTTATCCAGAGTTATAGACGACCCTCTGGCCGCTTTTGAGAGAATGCTGCGAGAGAAAGACGAGCGAGACCGTCGATTGGGCAAACGTAGACGTCGCACTAGATCCAGGTCTCGAAGCCGGAGCTACACGCGCTCCAGATCTCCATCGTTTGGTCGACCGAGTCCACCGATTCGCTCGCGAAGCCCCTTACCAGAGAGAAAGAGGTCGCCACCGTTGCCACCATCACACCATCACCATCATCCGCCGCCATCCTCCTCTCACAGGTCCAGAAATAGTAGTCGCTCTCCTCGAAAACGGAGATCGCGCAGCGGCAGCTTCTCCATCAGCCGGTCAGTATTCTTTCTTGGCAACATTGAATTTATGGTTTTTTTTTTTTTTTTTTTTTTTTTTTTTTTTTTTTTTTTTTTTTTTTTTTTTTTTTTTTTTTTTTTTTTTTTTTTTTTTTTTTTTTTTTTTAAGATTCGCTCAAGGAAAGGGTTTTGGCTTTTGTTTGATTAAAAACTAAATTCTCAACATTTTGTTATTTCAATCATTCAAAAATGATGTAATTTTTCATTTCGTCATGTACACAGTTGAACCTCTCATACTATCCGATCTCCATCCTCGCCAGCCTTTTATATTGTCCACGGCTTCCTCCCTCAAGATATTCATAATCATTAGTTATACAGTTTAAGGTTGAACTAGACTATTAAATTCGTGGTTTCTCGAAATATTCGCAACTTTCGCCAACTTTAACTATGACATTGTGTCAATTCGCCAGGGTGTCAAAACGTCTTATGGTATAATTTAGAATTTCTAAACCTGTTCGTCGATATTCTGATTGAATTGGAAAAAAAGTTGATTGTTGAAGGAAAATGTAATTGAAAAGTATTCTTGTTTTTTCGTCAATGATAAATTTTGTGTTTCTTCGAAAACATGTGTAATTGAATGATTGATTGTTTGGCCAGGTCTCGGTCATACTCGCCTCGTGAACGTGAACGCAGCCGCTCACCTCGTGGTGGTTCCCCATACCGCGAAAGAGAAAGGGAACGCGCAAGGGAAAGAGATCGCGATAGGGAGCATGATCGCGAGCGAGAACCTGCGCCCTCTCGGTACCGATCACCTCCTTCTCGATCACCAGTGAGGTCAGTCAGCTTTACTTATGTTTGATTTTAAATGCATGCAGCTTTTCACTGAGAATCAAGAGTTGGTGAGAAAGGCACCTGCTGCCGCGAAGCTTTCCTTTTCCATCAACTTTTGGAAGCTTAATTTTAGTGATAACTAGGTCAACCAAACAAATATTCACGAAAAACCTGAAAATATTTACTCGTTATTGACGAAAAAAGGCGTAAATATTTGCGATACGTATTAAATATTCATGTTATTTATTTATTTTTAATAAAATCGGAGTACCTATACTTCGCATCTAAGGGCAGAGGTTGGACTTTTTGACGAGATCGATGACGATTTTTTTTTTTTTTTTTTTTTTTTTTTTTTTTTTTTATTTTTCTTTTTTTTATTTTTTTTTATTTTTTCACGGCAGACCTCTTATTTGTTAAGGAAAAAAATAATTTGGCAAAGATGAAACGAAGACAGCATATAAGCAATTGTGTCATATGACGTTACAGATCGCATAAGGAAAGGGAGCGAGAACGTCCGCGATCGCGCGAACCCCGCGATTCGTACAATGCGTATTACGATTCGCCCTCGGGCCACGAATACCGTGAATACCAGCGGGACAAGCCCCCTCCCCCCTCGTCGAGATACCCGCCAAGGCAGCAGCAGCAGCAGCAGCAGCCGACGGCGACAGCAACATCAACAGCGATAGCTAGCAGCCAACCGGCACCGGCGGCGGCCGCCGCATCCACAGGAGGAGGAGGAGGAGGCTACCCACCGCCCCTCATGTCGCTCAGTCACCCGACGCCGTCGTCTCAGGACAGGAAAGACTATTATGATTCCCATAACAGGTATTTTTGTCTCCATTGTTTATTCATTTGCGTACTCGGTAAATCCTTAGTGGGCGATTTAAGCTCCGCGACCCTGGTGAAACTGCAAATCGCAACATTTATTCAGTGACAAGAGCGTTGAGTACGTGTCGAGTACTCGTAAACGATACGCGCACTTGGAGCTTTCGCTTCGATATTACGATTACAATAACGAGCGGTTGACACTTTGGCCAACTTCAAAAGACTTGTTGGTTTGTTTTGTCAGCGATCGATTTATTGAGAATTTTGTTGTTAGATAGTTTTACACGATTTGAAATTTTTGACCAATGTAACGACACCTTAAGATTCGTACGATCCAAGTGCAGAGCGCGCGAATACAGTATTATTATTATTATTGTCGTTATTGTTGTTGTTTCTGTTACAACTTGATCTCCGCAAATGTTTTTCTCTATGTTAAATGGATAGTCGGAAGTGCCGATACAACATTTATATAAGCACGATTTGTGTTTTTGAAAATGGCCAAGTTTTCGTCTTGTGCTGTAGATCAGTTGATGATAATGGAATATGCGAGATTTCGCGGATTTGGCCATTTTTGAAATTGAAAACCGCGTGATAACAAATGTCATGCATTTTGTACCAATAACTGTGATCCAATTGCAACATTGCAAGGCGATATTCGTGTGTCTTGGACGATTATTCGAGTTTATTATTTCCAAGCGAAACATTGCTTTAGTATGATTTTTTTTCCATTGTACACCGTGATTGTCAGTGAAACCTATCTAGTTTTTTAAAAAACTATTTTGTTTCATGATTCTCTAATGTTGGGGAGAATTTTTACTACAAGGGAAGTTTCCAACGTGTAGCTTGAATGTGATAACTTTGCCGTTGATCATCACAAATTATCTAGTTTTTTCATGTTACTTGAAAAACATCATTCATGTATTGGTGGGCGTATGAGTGACGTATACAATTGTAATAACAGTATATTTCAAAACAGTTTAGATACAGTCATGTATCTAATCAAGAACGTTCAAGTATTACGTAACAAAATTTCGAAATTTTTGACCCCCGGCCTTAAGAACCCCCCCCCCCCCCCCCCCCCCCTAGCGCGTTACGTAAGATATGAACGCTCCTATAAATACTGGAAGAAGTATTAGCGACTCGATCGGGAAAACATGCCGTATAGCGCCAAAGAGGTTGGCGTTCCTTTCTCATAACGTTACCATAACAGCGTATAGCCCCTTTTACATGGCAAGCGACCAGCAATGAGTGCGCACGCATGAAAAGGCTTTCATTGACAGTAAACAGTAAACATAACTCATAATCGGGACAAAACATGAGTCGAAGCTTTTCACGAAAAGGCACTAAAAAGTTTACATAAAAATAAATTATTTTGAATAACGCGATGGTTTTTTGATAGACTTGCGAGAAAGCGTTTTCCAAGTTATTAATATTAGATATTTTTTGAGGTTACACGTGGGTTCTAAATCTGAGTTAGTTTAGAGTTACCGACAGTGAAAATTGTGAGGGACATGACTGTAGTAATAGTCTTGTTAACTGCGAAAAGATACTTTTTTACCGCTTTCCGTGAAATGTTTACTTGATGCATCAACTCGCGCATTTCTGACAAGAGAAACATCATGGTGTTACAAAGGTGAGTTTTTAAAGTGAATTAGACCTTATTCCATCATACGAAAAAGCCACGTAACTTGTGTATTTTCTAGTCATAACAAGTTCCTTTTCATTAATCTGTAACACATTCTTTTGACACTGCATTTTTCTGTTTTCGAAAAAACCGTTCTGTGCGCGTGATGTATACATATAAATAAATCCAAGGGTAATCATAGGGGATTACGCATCGAAGGGCGAAAACGAGGGAATGAAAACGAGCGCAAAGTTGGCTGCACAAGGGGGCTTCAGCCCCCGAGTGTGGCCGCAGCGCAAGTTTGATTCGATCGTTTCAGTATTAGTGCTGCCTAAAAATCCGCATTTTGTGAATAATCCGTTGAAAATCCGTTCGAATTTTTCCTAGACCTGGAAAATCCGTAAAAAGCGGATAAATCCGTTCATCTGGCAGTACTGGGTAGTATACTACTTTTCTCGAAGAGAAAACGGAAATTTGGAGGCTTGAGTAGTCCATAGAATCGCGAAAGTGACCATAAGCCCACCAAACCATCATCTACATGAAAATGAATAATCCGAAGGGTAAATTTATGGGTTGGTGGCGTTGGTTAGCGGCACCAACCGGTCTACTTGGTTAGCGTTTAAAAGAGTAGTTATATTTACGCCATTTATCGATCGCCATTTACGCCATTGATGGATTTCTTTAGCACGCAGTAAAAACCGCGTTTTCGCCAAAATTAACGATTTCTCCCTTGCACAAAAATAGATATTTTTTATTTACACCACAAGACATTTTTTCAGAAAAATAACACGAGAATAGTGATAACAATAGCTTATTGTATGAACACTTCTGTCTACATTCATCATGATAAGTCAACGTCAACAGAATTTGCAAGACTTACGAGGTTGAACAAAAAATGTGCATTATGGAACGGTTTGTGTGAATCACTGTCAAGACCAATGATGGAAGTGTGTTGAGAATGTGTGTCTGGTGGTTTTTGCTTGCTTCGTTTTCGAAAAGATTTGATTCCGTATACAGTTGTTTGTCGGCCATCATACGTGTATTTTATATTTTTCACACGTCTGTAAGGATTTTCCATATTTGTGCACATGGTATATGAGTGTATTCCTTTGTATAATACGATCTACTAATTATCGTGGACCATTTCATACGATATGGTGGCAAGTCTGTGGATACTTCTTTTGCCAAAACCCAATTTTTTATTTGATTGAAAAACAGGCAAACGTCTATACTATTGGATGAAGATACTAGATGATCAACGTTGAGACATTATATGATACTCGAGTAAATGTTGTTGTCAACATTGTGAAATTATGTGATATTTCGGGTAAAACTACTGATACTTGACAAGATACTGACGCTAAGATTGTATAGAATCAACTCAGTTTTATATTTTTACACATATTGTGCCAACTTTTTGGCTAGTATATTCGCATGTATACATCACAGTATTGTTCGCGTAGTTTCCATACTGCTAGTCGTACATAGATAATACTATCTATGCCAGGCCCGTGCGTACAGTGGCCGTCTTGTGAGGTCTTGATGTGAGCTTAATTCACTGATTTTCACTATTGATGGGTTGATTGTGGTATTATTATGTTTGTTATTGTTTGTTAATAGCCTTTGGTTATGTTGAATGTTAAATGTTTTTCAACTAAGTAAAAAGAAGTTCGGCAAGCTTATGATCGATCTCTTCCTACGATAAAATGAAAAAGTACATATTAAACAAATTAATAGCAGAACATCGAACAAATTAATAGCAGAATCATTGAAAAGTATTCATTCATTTGTTAATAACAACCGATTGAAAATGTTGAATTTCGACTTTTTTCACTTTAAAACATTAATAACTCAAAAATGATGAATGTTTCGAAAAAATCGCATCCTACAACATCCTAAAATTCTATGCTTACAGATTTTAAAAATAGATGAAATAGAAAATTTTATCCCCAAAACTGGGAAATTAAATAACTTCTAATAAACTGCAAAAATCGCTGGAAAAACTACAAAATTTCTTAATCGTCCAGTTCAAAAATTCCAGGAGAAAAAAACCCCCAGAAACCTCAATTCCATAATTGAAAATTATACAACAGTCCCTAAAAATGCTGGAAACATGTTCGAAATCGAAATAAAAAATTACATTATTTTTGGATGAGTGAATAGAAAAATGCTGAGAATTTAATTGTCAATCAAATACAAGCCAAAACCAAACCCTAGCGAATACTGCGCACGGGCCTGATCTGTGCTGCACTGGTATGTTTCGACTGCTGCAAATTCAGACAAGGCAACTTGAAGAAGAAGAAGAAGAAGAAGAAGAAGAACCAAATATCGGAATCAATTGATGGTGTCCGTCATTAACATGGTGATTGTACATTTCTCTACTTGCAGTACCAATGATGACATTAAAATACACATTTGTACATGATGCATAGGAGTTGCCATAAAACGATGTGAAATCATTATAGAGATTTGTTCTGTTGTCAATAAAATTGAAAACTTTCAACTGTTGGTCAATGGGAAAATCCGAAAAATTATGTGGGAATGGAGGTTGTTGTCGATGCGTCAACATTGCTCATCGTCGATGCTGCCCAGAAAATTTCCAACACAGGTGGATGAGGATGAAAAATGGCCAAGTTTCCCGTCTTTTTCGGTATTAGATAAAAAATGGAGTCGCCTAAGCAAAATGCGTCAACTGAATCAAAAGTTCATATCTCATTTTTAAATTGTCCAAGTCAATTTTTAATGCGAAATCGGAAAACGCTCTTCTTTTACGCAATATACATTCTGAGACATCCAGTTGCAAAATTATGCGATCACATCATCTTTGATTAATTTTGATTTACTTATACTGTTCAATGAATATTTTCCAAATTAAACCAAAACTGAATCACTCGGGTCTCTAGCGTAGCTGAAGTGTCGTCGCCACTGAAAGCTGGAATTGAGACTCGAATGACGACTATTCTTCAAAATTATTATATGATAAATTGATTGGAATGTTTTTTTTTTCCATAAACAATGAATTCTTCAACCTCGAAAACCCTGGCAGCAGGCGTGTACTGTTTTCAAAAATTGGACAAGCATTGCGCTGTTGAAAAAATCAATTTTAATAATTGTTCGATACGCGATACACAAGCCCGGTTTGAAAAATACGAAGCGGAAAGATTGGTTTCCCTCGTCAATGACCTGTTCAGCATATCTCGTATATTCACGTCGGAAATGAAGACGCTTCTCCGAATGTCTCCATCCAGTGTCACGAGAAGGTTGCACATCAAAACTTGTACTACACAAGCTAAATTTATTCAAGTACAAAATGTCCATTTAAGATTAGTGGTCCAACCCTAGCAAGTTTTCCATGAAAAAGGGAATAATGTTGTCCGAACATAACAATGTTTTCACTTGTAACGAATCATATGGAACAGGAATTTTTTACTTTTTCGTTGCAGATACAAAGAAGAGGGTGGTAGCAGTAGCAGCAGCAGACACCGGGTCGATGAAAAAAGTCGCGAAAGACGGGAACGTGATAGACGGGGGGATCAGCAGCATGATACTTCGGGAGAAAAAGAGCGCGACCGCCACGATAAATACGATCGTCACTCGGAAAGCCTTCGGAAGCGTAGCAGCAAGTCAAGCCCGACTCCCCAACACACTACAAAACGGAGAAGCGAGCCCAAAGAGAGCTACACCAGCAGCGCCTCTTTGGAACACGCCAAGAAAAAAGACAAGGAACCCGAAGAAAAGCTACTGGAAGCGGACAAAAAGAAAGATAAAAAGACCAAGGACAAGAAACGTAAAAAGGACAGCGAAGAAATGAACAAAAAGGAGAAGAAAAAGAAAAAGAAAGAGAAGAAAGTGCAGAAAGAAATACGAGAAGAGCGCTCCAAAAAAATGGATCACGAGGAATCGGCGGACGACGAAGAGAAACGAAAAAAGCAAGTCGAAAAAATGGACGATTCAAAGGAGGCGTCGGAAGGAGAATCGAATTGCGCCGCCGCCGCCGCCGCGGCCGCCGAATCGTCTCTCGTCCAAGAGTTCGGCAACAAGTTGCTGGCCAGAAATCCGGAACCGCCAGAACTGTCCGACAACTCGGAAGAATCAACGACCACGGCGAGCCCTCCGCGGATCAAGCAGCAGAGCGGCGAGAAAAGCATCGAGGAAAAGAAATGCGTGGCCAACCCCCCGAACCCGAATTTCAAGCCCGACGACGACCAGTGCAAAGCGGATGTCAAGAACATGGACAGTTTGTATGCCGGTTTGGACGATGCCGAGATCGCCACAGTCATAACGGAGAAACACACGCTGATCTCCGATGACTTCGATGAAATCGCAGTGCCCGAAATCGACAGCACCGAGGCCGCCGCCATTCCCGTCGCTGCAAAGGAAGATCCGGATGAGGAGTTCAAGAACCCCGAGAAGGACAACGAATTCTTGGCGGACGTCCCGGAATTGTCGAAATGGGAGCGCGAGGAGGAGACTGGGGAAAAATCCGACGACGATCACGTCACCGCGAGTCCGCAAATGGAAAAGGCCAAAATAGCCGTAGGTGATGAGAGCGCAACGGGCGAGGGCACCAAAGTCGTGACTTCGGAGGTCCTGAAGAGGGCGGAGAACGCGATATTCCAGAAAGCCATAAACGCCATCAGACCGATCGAGATTAAGAAGATAAGCGACAGCAGGAAAATTCTCTATCAGAATCCAGAAGCCAAAGCTGCCGAGGGGGGCGAGCAGGCGCGGCAAGACATGAACGTGACCGTCAACGTCGCAAGGAACGACAGGAACGTCGAGATGGTCGCGGAATCGAAAAAGTCGAAAATGATGATTCTCGATCGGTCCAAGTTCAAACCGGTTCCGGAATGCAGCAGTAGTACTTCCCCGGCGAGATTGTCGGCTAAAGAAAGACTCGGTGACAAAGTCAAGGAGGACAACGGCCAAGTTTCCTCGTCCAGTTCCAGTGGCGTCAAAGGGTTTCTCCTCGGCAGCAAGACTGAAAGTAGCAGGGCTGCCGCACGTCGCAGCGATTCCCCCAAAACGTCGAGGGACGCGACCAAGGGGGGGCCTAAGGAGAGGTCAGAATTACCGTCCAAACTTAGCAACGTCGACAGGAAGGTGTACTTTGAGGACAGAATAAAAGGTAATTATAACCAGTTTTGCTTTTCAATTCGTGTATCCGGTAACTAGGGCGCGATGTCATTGTTGGCGTTGTTAGGCTGGCAGGTAAATGTCTCCATTTTTCGTGGGTTCTAGAGTATCATAGTATTCCTTTCAGCATGTTCGGCAAAGATCGAGGCGTGGCAAGCTATTCTTTTAAGAGTTTCGACGATTTTTCATTCTAATTCAGACCTTCCGAAGTTGATGGGGAGAGGGGGTACGTAAGATGTTTTTGGGGACGGGGGTCGACCGATTCTCACAAAATCTTATGTTGGGGGGGGGGGGGGGCGAAGGGGGGGGGGGGGTATTGACAATCTTACTTGCAAAATTAATCACGAATCAGTTCACAACGTATTCGCAAATTTTCTGAAAATTTGGATTAATTGTAAGTAACGTTGTCGCTTGTTTTATATTTACGAAATCGCATCGAACATTTTTCAACGCTTTTCCGGCGTTTTCAAAAAGTGAAAATTTTGGACAATTTTCGAATTCATTGCCACCCTTAAAATTTTCCATGAACTTGATGTAAACTGTATGTATACTTGATGTAACTTGCAGAGCAAGAAAGAGCCGAACGCCTCGAAACAAGCAAACGAGAAAGCCACCACGGCTACGTCGACCGCCGGCAAGTCGTCGTATCTTCCTACCAGGAAAAAGAAGAAGAAAGAAAGAGAAGCGTCGTCTTTGGCCCCAGGGGCTCGCAAAGCCAAGAGCGCGGCTGCGGCACAACCCCTCCCCCCGTTACCTCAAAACGAATCGCCGAGTCGAAAATCACGCCGACAAAAGCGAAAGCACCCGAGGTCGAGGAGGAGGAGGAGGATCGTCATCGCAAAAAAGATCGGAAAACCGAGCGCGAAAGCAAGAAGCGGAAAAAGGAGCACAGAAGCCGCAGCAGGTCGAGGGAAAGGAAGAAGCGAAAGAAGCACAAGAAAGACAAATCGAGGGACAAGAGTCCCGATGTGGAAGCCGGGGAGGAGAAAAAACGATCAAGAAAAGAGTTGAGCAAGGAGAAGAAAAACGCGGACGAGGCCTCCGAGGCCGCCGTTGTCGACGAGAGCAAAAAGGCCCAGCGTAAAAATGCTAAAACCGTGTCGGATCGGAAGCGCAATTTCCTGGACGAGTCCGCTTTCGAGCCCGACTATTCGGCCGCTTCGCTTTCCGAGTCCGAGGCCGAGCAAGACAAAGCGCCGAGCAGCAAGAAAATGAGGATCGAACAACACGAAAAAAAGTCGGAGGGCAAGAAGAAGAAGAAGGCCAAATCGAGCAGTTCCGATGACGATTCTTCGAGCTCTTCTTCCAATTCCGAAAGTTCCGATTCCGAGTTGCCGCGGCAGCAGCACCAGCAGCAGCGCAAAAAACGCAGCAGCAAGAGAAAGCGCAAGTATAAGAAGAAGAAGTCCAAGAAAGATAGCTCTACCGAGAGCGACTCGGACTCGTCCGATTCCAGCTCGGACGGCGAGAGGCGGAGGAAGAAAATGAGAAAGCTGAAGAAAAAGAAGCAGAAACGTAGCAAGTTGAAACACAAATCGTAAGGTCTTCTTCTCAACTTGTGCTCGAGTAATTGCGGACGCGTGTAAGTGATGTTGCTTTTTTTGCATTTTTTCCAACTCGCGAGTTGTGAGGGTGTTGTGGGGGCTGATTGGTTTAGGTTGTTGGTATATCCATCCAACCGACTAGAATCATCATCGGTGTCGTGTTTTTTGTTATTTTTTTTGTTGTCGAAAAATTCGGATCCATCGACTGTCGATTAGCTTTGAAAGTGATTGACTAGCGTTGTTACGTTCGGACTCGTTTTTCCTAACTCGACTTTTTTGGGGAACGAACATTGTGTAACTTGACAAGTCGAGTTACTTTGGACTGTTGCACTTCTAAAAGTGAACAAGTGATTGTAAATGAGCAATGGGTGCGTTTTTGTGTGTAGAAAAATAATGTTAATTGATGTAGGTAAACATTTCCTCTTCTTCAGCGAGTTTTGCAGTTATTATTTCGAGTTTTTGCATTTGATCGTCGAAAATTAATTTGGGTGTTGTTGGCGTTCTTCTTTCTTTTCTAGACAACTTTTGATGTCACTTGAAGCACGGTTATATTTTTTCCCTCAATTATTATACGTCAAATGGTGTATGAAATGTAACTCGCGTTGGAATATTTGTAGATTATTGACTCGGTTTTTTTTAATTTGGCAGCACCGCGTTGGAAAGTTCGACGAATTCAAAGTTTAAATTGGACAATTGAAAAATTCGGTAATTAGACATTTTTGAACATTAATACTCTTGGAAAACCTGATTATAGCAGTTGAATAATGGAAACAGAGAAATCAGTATTCCTCGGCTTCGCCTCGGACTACAACCTTCACACTCGTGGGAAATATTTTACCGTCCTAGTAATGTAATATACTATTAATTACTGCTAAATCAGGTTTTCCAAGAGTGTTAATGTTTAAAAATTTCCATTTACCGAATTTTTCAATTGTTATATTTAAACTTTGAACTCGTCGAACTTTCCAACGCGGTGCTGCCAAATTTTAATCATTAAATTGACGAGTTGAAAATTTTCACTTTCGTAACTTGAAGACTTGAAACTTGGATTCGAAAATATTAAAATCGTAACGTTGAGGTGTTTCAACCTTGCGTTATCAAAACTGAATTCCAAGTATTGTGAAATGGAAATTGAAAAAAAAAAGGTATAAAAAAAGAAATTAAAAAAAACTTGAGATTAAACATTAATAAACAAGTCAAAAATATTCAACACTGGACAAACTCAAAAACAATTGAACTATTGAAAAATGTAAAAATTATGAATGATAATGAGAGAAGGAATATTTTAGAGGAAAACAAAAAGAAAATTCCAACTATGTAACCGGAAAATTAGCGTGCAAGTTGTTGATTGGAAGAAAAAAAAAACAATGTTGCGTCGTTTCCACTAGACGTGTGTTTTGTGGAAAACGAGCGACGATTATAAATACGTACATTTTTAGATTTTTGAGTGCCCACTTTTGAGGTGATTGGCGGTTTCTTTTATTGTAAAAATACATATCTTACTCTGTTACAAAATTTTCCATCATTCTGTGCGCTTATTCTTGAAATGAATTAATTTTGTAACTATCTATTATATTTGATTGGAGTTCATTATTGTGTGTATTAAATAGTCGCGTTATATCAGCCTCGAGATCAATTTTGTTGTAAAAACAAACATCAGCATTGCTTTTTGAGGATAAGATGCCCAGACGTCCTAGCAGTCGTAAGTTAGCCTTATAAAGCTATACTCGAGTTATAATTGAGTTATATTTCAATTTCTTGCCATAAGAATGAAAAAAACAAATTGAAGCAGGAAATGATAGTTTATAAATCATTAAGAAATCAGTAAAATTATACATAATTACAATAATTACATAATTAAAAATAATGATCATATGTATGAAAATTCAATTCTTTTTGTGCTCGATGTGCTCAATATTATAGGAAATTCGGCAGTTTCGGTGTTGGCTATTTAATTTTAAATCATTAAGCTATTCATTGTTTATCGTAACAAATCGGACTGACTATAATTATCCGATGATTGACACTCTGTAAGTGTTTATTTCATTTCGTTTTCGTATGCTCATAGCGAAAAATATAGGTACACATAACTTATGAGAACCTGACTACCATAACTCAAGTATAATAACTTTATAAGATTATATTAAGATTGCTCGGGCATGTATGTACAATAGCACAATAATTTAAGATGCAGTATCGATTCATGTCGGAAGACAAGTTTTTACATCCTGTTGAACAAAATAATTAGTTTGGATTTTTTGTGTGATTTTCTTTGTTTTTTGAGAAAACTTGCGCCAGTTGTAAAATAGTGAGATGGATGCATTAAAGTTTATGAGTGTGCATCAGAGTGATATCGTATGTCTGTTGCTATTTACTACAGAGGTAATTCAGCTCAAGCTAAGTAATATAATAAAATTATGATGTACGTTGAATTGCTGTAAAAGTTAATCGATACTGTTCTTATTCTACCGTAATTTTAAAAGCTGTGCATTATGTTATTATTTAGTGAATAAACGTGTATGAATATAAATATAATTTGTTGTTACATGTTTTTTTTTCATCCTTAACCTGACGCTTGTCTGACATTCGATCACTCAAATCGACCAGATATTAGGAGATAATTGACCACTCACGTTCCTGCTAAGGTCAAAATGAGTGAAACGAGCGGCCTAACAAATTTTTTCCTTGGAATTTTAGATAAGTAGGCTTTTCGATAGAGGTAAACAGTCCGGACTCGTTTATCGGGATATCGGAAAACTCGTTTATCAGAACGCCAAAGACTCGTTTATTGGAACGCGCGATCTTTCTCCTTACCCCCACCATTGACAGCCACACGAAGCGTCAACCAATTAAAATTGCGGTCTTGATCGCTTTTGGGTCGAAGGACCAATCAAATGATTTCTCTCAATTTAATCCCCTCTTACAACTTTCCGACCGATCAAACGCTATCTCTGATACTAGCGGCGGGAGCCTCTACCGAGTTTCAATAAACGAGACCATTCTGCTATCGAGGGTCGTTCCGATAAACGAGTCCGGACTGTATATGCCTCATTACGCTATTAAAAAAGTTTTTCGCAAATGATTGCAAGTGGAAAATAAGTGGATTGAATATATATTTAAATATTCAATCAAAAGTGCACCGGGCCAAGTCGACTCTGCGCTCCGTGAAGAGGTATATAAGGTAAACGGTGGGCACGATAGTGGCCTTGGAAGATGATAAGAAATTCAACTACATTTCTTTTTGCTCATACTGTGTCCTCTAGTCGATCATGAAAAAACTAGGATATAATATGATTTCAAAAATTTTTGAACAAACTAGTTTGTTAGAATATTGATAGAATATTGCTCTAGCTAGAGCAATATTCTATCTGCGTTTATCGCAATTTTACAGAGGCTATTCGTCTAATAAAGGGCACTGGGCAAAATCATTGGGTTCAAATTTTTCAGTTTTCTTCGCTCTCTCCCCACTCTCCTCAGCAGTAAGTAGAATAAGAGTTCGCCATATTGAACACAAATAAACTGAGTATATATATTATATATCTCTGGCATCAAGGTTGTGAAATTGTCAAAGTACAGAAAGGCACAGAAAGGGACCAAATAAAAGAATTTGACCTCCACCAAGTCTCCCATTTTTTCAAAAGGCACAATGATGTTTGTCATTTAAAAACACAAAAACACGAGAAATTAAGGATGATTTATGCTTTTTCGGTGATAGATTTGACAGCAGTAAAAAATCGACAAGCTTTTTTTCGCACGGATAGTAATAGAAATGTAATTTTTTTTTCATAGTTTTCATACACAAAACACTAAAAAATGTTGCGTCGGGAGATCAGACAGTTTTATACAGGTAAATTCAAGAAAAAAGTGTGCATGCAATTATTTTGTCAATATTGCATATTTAGTCAGATTAATAAATGGTTGTAATGTTTTCCAGGATATATTCGATATTCAACAAAAAATGGTGAAGGAAAAACGGAGAGTCCGAGACTGCAAGAGTTTCGAAAAAAGTTGAGGGAAAAAACACCGATAGGTAAAAATATAATTATCTTCATAATAATAAATGTCGGACATTTAAACCCATATTGCAAATTTGAAGTTTTCGGATTCCCATATTTATTCTATCTGTTAAAAGAATCGTCAAATTTCGAATGTTTCATAAAATTTGAATAAGAAATTCATTATGTAATATCCAACAATTTGGGAATGCTAGTTGTAATTTGTTAATTAATATAACTGGTGAGCAAAGAAGTATATTTTGTGCTGATTGTAAAAAGATTAACATGCTTTTTCAGAAAAATTGGACGAATTAGAAGAAGGCAAACATCCTTATCAGGAAAAAGAGCCTTTGCCACCATTTCCTGATGATATAAATCCTGAAACAGGTGAAATTGGGGGTCCTCGAGGTCCTGAGCCAACTCGATATGGGGATTGGGAAAGAAAAGGACGAGTGACTGATTTTTGATTGGATGAATAAATTTAGTTGAATAAAGTGATTATATTTTATATGTAGTATAATCTTTTTATTTGGGTTGATCTTGTGAAATTAATTAATTTCCTGAATTTAGGCTTTTACACACTTGAATTCTTGAATATTCAAATATTGGCAGTGTCGCCAATGTCGCAGTCCCAAATGTACTAGATTCAGCAGGGAATTTAATAAACCACCACAACTTATATGGCAATGGTACACAAAAGGTGTTGCATGTGTTCACTATTCAGTGTTGTTTGCAACACTGGTTGTTTGTTCTGCTGTGTGTGTCAGTGTGTGTGATGTGGTGTGATGTTTTGAATCAAATCAAACGGTGAAGAGTCTAAAAATCACGAATCATTCTGAATTTCTCGTGTCTCTAAACAACAAATATTGTTTTGCCTTCAAAAAATGGGAGACTTGGCGTAAGTATACTTTTTTTGGCAAAGTCGTTTCTTTCTATAGGTCACTTCCTGTACTTCGACAATTTCATTAAATAATATTTACATTTTTTTTTAAACTTCTCTGAAGAAAATTTCCCGATATTTCCAAGATTTCAACTAAATAATTGCCTAGAAACATGTTCAATTAAATGAATTAACTCGAGCTTTGATACACGAGCGGAACATGTTATTAAAATGTCGTAATTGTAATGATTCAAATGAAAAAATATACAACTTGACAATGCGAAACTTCCAGAATTAAACAACTCAGAAGTGAAAATTGCATCCTCCAATAATTATTTAATCTTATTTTTATCGATGTAATCTTTTTAATTATCATTCAACAATATTACTTGATATTGATTTGAATCTACAAATTGGTTATTTTGTAGGCAACTTTTGGAAGGCTTGGACGAGAAGTTGATGTTTAGTGGGAGATTGAAGACTTTTGTCAGCTGGCCTTTTAACGATGAAGACAATTGCAGTGCCACCAAAATGGCCGCAGCTGGTTTTTTTCAAGTTGGAGATCAAAATGAGCCTGATTTGGTAGAATGTTTTATGTGCCATAAACAGTTGGATGGCTGGGAACCTGAAGATGATCCGTGGTATATTTTTTTATATTCTGTCTAATTGTAATTTAAAAAGAGCCAAAATTGAAAAAAATTTTTTATAGAAACTTTTTTATAGACAATTTTCCAGTTTGTACAACAATGTAATTTCAAAAATCACGCTACTTGTTAAATATTGAAAACAAATTCCAAAATTGTATAAACAACACATTGAGGTAAATTTTGAAGAGTGAGTAAATTTTGCACACACAAAATAGAGGATAAGAAGAAGCAGAAAAAAATGTCTTCTTATTGCTGTAATTTATTCCTAAAAATACATAATTGAAAAACTTTCATAGAACACAACGATTCAACATTTAAATTTTAACATACTAAAACTTTGAGAGTAGAAAAAAGTGACACATTATAAAAGTAATTGAAACACATGTCAACATTTTTTTCAGGACTGTGCACAAACCAGAGTGTATATTCATTGAAATGGGAGTAAGAGATGAGAAGCAAATCACAGTGCGCCAATTTTTTAAATTACTCGCGAAACACAAAGTGGATGGAGTAGTATGTAATTTATTTGTGGAAATTTTTCATGTATCAATAGTGTAGTAAAAAATCTGTTGTTCAAGGCAAAGAAGAAAAAAATTGTCAGCTCGGTTTTAAAATACAGTCAAATACAAAAATCACCACTCAAATTCCAAAATTCCAAGTTTTTAGATGTTCATATTGAAGGTATGAAATGTTTCATTCTCAACTTTTTAAATTTACAAATATTTGAATTTTCATCTTGAAAGTTGTAAATTGTATGTTTTCAATTCCTGTGTGATTTTTTTCTAAGATTCTGACGAGTCGACGTTTTTTAATGTTGACTCGAATTTTTCAGGAAAAGCTGATCGACGACGAAATGGCTAAGTTCATGGAAGAAAAAGAAAATAAGAAAAAGAGCATTCCTGCAATGTACCAAGAGATGGTGGATAAACTGAATAACAAGAGTTCAAGTTAATGCAATAATCAAGTGGTATAAAACAAAACAACACATCTCAAAAACTGTATACAACAATTGCACAATACAAATCCTATACTTTGTTAAAAAAGTAATTCACAGAAAACTTGTTACAAGTATCAGAATTTCGTGAATACTTGGTGTACAATTTTTTACAAGAGTGCGATTAAAAGCATCTCTATTCGCTTAACACGGAATTAATAGATTACGCTTCTTATCAATTTGATAAAAGAGCGTTGCATCACAAAAATTTCCCATCAAAATTCTTCTCTCTCTCTCTCGATTATGATAATAAACTTTGAAACGTGTCGAGTCATGACAAGTCATCAACTGACAAAAAAACTTTGCCATGAAAATGAAGAATGAAAAATATCTGGGATCATTTGTTAACTTGGAGAAAACGCATGTGCATGTAATGGCTACCTGATAAGATTATGTATTACGGAGTCATAAAATGTATCGAGATGAAGACGCGTTTGCAGTTCAATTGACAATTGGTGTTGTACTTGATGATCTTTTCAATTTCTAGTGCCCAGTGTCATGTTTCACTTGGTTTCTTGAAATATTTTTTTTGTGATGAAAGAAGAGCACATCCCTCTCTTGTTGAGGTCCGGACACGCGACGCTGGCTATTAGAAAAAAATCACGAAAACGCAATTTTTGTAAGTGCATTTTTTCAAGACGTGTCATTGTATTTTTCGTGACAGTCCAACTTCATCACGAGATATGTATCTCCAGCTGCAACATTTTTATGTCGTAAATCGGGTTTATTGACGTCACATAACTCAATCGTTGTTCTACGAAATGCATTTTCGTAAACATTATTTTATGTGCCCGCGTTTTGTGACTTTTGACGCTCGTCAACAAAGCAATAATTGTTCCGTGTTTGAAAAATCTAAATGAGAATGGATTATCATCTCGAGATGGTAATTTGAGTATTCAGGAGTACGAAAATTTAAAAATTCAAACTTCAAATTCATAAAAATTGTTCAGAATACATTCAAAATTTTTTCACTACCACAAAAACTCGAATTTGAACATTTAAAAATTCCAGAATATAACAGTTTGATGATCCAAAAATTCAAACGCGAATGAGTTATTTGGTTATTGATTTGAATACACAATAATTTTGCTACTTTACAGTAAGAGATATGTATCTTGTACATTTTTTATTTTTTTATTCCGCATACATAATGAGAACATTTTTTCAAACATTATTTCACGTGCATGATTTTCGTCAATCATAAAAAAGCGACGATTATTGTTGTTTTTTTGTTTTGTTTTGTTGTTTTTTTATTAAATTTAATCAACTTGTCATGAACCCGTTGTTTTTAATTGGTGATTTATGTAACATTCGGGAGGAACAATTAACATTGCAATTCGAGTAACGGTTTCAATATTTTACGTCGAGAAAAAACTGTATTACAATATTACGTAATCGTGATCAGAAAAACTATTTCGTTTCTACTAACAAAGCAAACATATAAAAGAGCGGGGGAACAGGACTATGGCCGGATGAGCCGATTACATGGGTCGTGGACACGCGGAATTTTCATATATACATACTATTACGAAATTGATTCGGAATTTTGCTATGCGCAACGGTCGATTCCCACGAATTCCGTAATTTTCATACTGGGATGGTTAAGCAATTTTTGTACTTGGAATAGCATCGTTTTTTTATTTTCGGATTTCTGAAGTTTAATATCTAAAATTTTAAAACTTTAAAGTTTTTGAATTTCTAAATTTTCGTAATTTAACATAATCAAAAAAGTAGAAACTGTAAATTCGTAACATGAAGTTACAATGTCTAAAAATTCAAATAAAAAAAATAATCGATTTTCAAGTACATAATGTTGAATCAGTTGAAAATGATTTGATAGTTAAAATCCATTCATAAACAATGAATGTCATAAAACTAATCAATCTCATTATGAAAAATCGACAACCATCTTTTCGATGCTTATTGATGTCACTTTACAATGAAGTGTAATTGTTATCGTTTTTACAAATTGTATTATCAAGCATTAATTAATCATAGTAATCAAGTTCTATCGTGTACTGCTGCTTTCATGAATTTTCTCGCGTGAATTTGAATATCACCGCACAGTCTGTAATTAATTAATGACTTTTCTAATTATTCAGTTGCAAAATCATACTGTGATTGTAATTTTTTTAGCTATACAAATTGCAGTTTTTCGTCAATTTTTTTCGATTTTTAAAATGTTGATGAATTTGTGGAATTTGTTCAGAATTTATAAAAATCCAGGAATTTACTTCCAAATAGTTTCTTACTTTTCCGAATGAATTGCATTCTATAATTTTTATCGCAAATCTCTTCCAATGAACAAAACAAATGCAAAAATCTCCCCGAAAAACTTGGCCTCCGTCAAGAAACAAAACAACAAACTGCAGTCCGAAAATGAATTCCTTGCCAAATCAAACATTATACGAGATTATGTATATTATTTGCAAAGCTGTATCGCCGTATCTCGCTCGATGAATTTGATACGATATCGTCTGAGATGTTTAGATAAATTTTTTCGTCCATGATTGAATTTGTGAGCGAAAGAAATCTTGAAAGGTCTATAAATGTGGCGAGTGTCGAGTATGGCGATAAATCGGAGCATTCTTCAGCCCAGTTTTCGCAAGACTGTCTCGGTATCTCGCGATCGGCGCGCTCGTGTACCTGTTATATGTCTTTATTGTAATTGCCCAAGTTCGAGTTATCATCGACGAAACATTGGAATATAAGGCCAAGTAAATGACAGAATCCTTCCAGTCGCCTCCGAAGTACGTGTGTGCAACGTGCTCGGCGGTGCCATTCGAGTGCGCGAATTTGCCAAACTCCCGCGTGTTTGTAACTAAAGTACGTCCTATTTTTTTCATTCCGGAAAAGTGAGCGCTTATATGCGGGAGTTGTGGAAAAATTGATGAGCAATGTTATCCTTCATGAAAGGCTTTTGTAAGTAGAACAGGATTTTTGGGATTTGGATATTCGGAAATGATTTGTGATTACGATGGAATCTTCAAGCTTTTGTCGATTTATTTTTAAAAGCTTTGATATTTCGAAAAATTGAAGACTTCTGTATTACAAAAGTTGTTACACATTTTATAAATTTTGGTAAGTTTTGGGAAATTTATTCATTACAAAAAATGTACAGGAATTCAACATTTTTAAAATTGTCCTACTCACTGATATTTTTTCGAAAAGTTAATTTATTTACGTATCTGTTAATTTTTATAAATTCTATTTTTGTAGTGAGTTTTAATTTTTTCCAATCTTTTGAAATCGCTCAGGCTCTGGAATTTTTAAGAATTTTTTTGAATCTAAACATTTTTCGTGAATAAAAAAATTTCAACTAAAATTTTCACTGAAATTCATTTTTCATATAACAATTTTAAGACAGAGATAAACAAAATTGAAATATACTATTCAAATGCTCGCTCACAGCTTTTGCACTCAATTTTTTCGCGAAAAGAAGAAAAAAATAACGAATTTCCCTTCATTGTTTTCGTACTTATCATCTAGATACGATAAAGTTATCATTCTTCGTTAGCTTTTCGCATTGTTCAAATGATGTCTATTACAGATTCGTTTTTTCATTGCAATGCGAGTGCGGTAAACAAAAAACCGTTCACTTTTGCAACGGTAATCGACTCCGGTTTTTATTACAGATCCGAGTTATTTGTTGCTCGAGTGGTTTTCCAAATAATTCCATTATTTTTCGTCGCAAAGGTTACGTAAAAACAATAAATTTCGAGAATCACGAGCGCGATAAAGAATAATAATTGAAACCTGCTTTTTTACGTCAACAAGTTAGTTAAAATTTTAATGAACAGTAAAACATCGCGAGATGAAAATTGGCTCGTAAACCAGTGTCAAAGACTGTTTTCAAATTGACGATTTAGATGATTAAAGTTATCGATTAATCGATCATGTTTGGATTGCACGTCGTTTTTCTTTTAATGAAAATTTATTCCCGAAATTCGATCGTGACAATTTTTTACTACATAATAAAGTAGTTTGTCGTCGACAACTCAAATTCACGTATGAAATTTAAGCGCTTTTATAATTTTTTAGCATTAATGAAAAATCATCGATCAGCCACAATAAAAATTCCATAATATTGAATATCCGCAGTGATTTACAAGATTTGTTGGAAATAATAGTTATATTATTTTTATCGACTCCCGTAAAAACACTATGTATATGAATTTTCATTTATTACTGGATTAATCGTCATGATAATCGAAAGCAGTCATCAAATGTGTATATTCTCTTTTCTTAATTTATGGATGACATTTAATTTCTGTTGCAACCTCGTCATCTTTGAAGGTTCCGGAATCCCTCAAAGATGGGTTTTCGCTGTAATGGGTTTCGCCGCTTTATTGAACGCGTATTCCATGCGCGTTTGCTTATCACTCGCTATCACCGAAATGGTGGTTCAAACCACGAATAATTCCACTTCCGAAATCGACGCAAATGTATGCCCCGCTGCCGATTCCGACGATCCTCAAACAACTTCAATTACTCCAACGGGCAAAAGATACCATTGGGATCAGTATACGCAGGTGAGAAATTATTTGAATCGAGAGTTGACTGTATTTTGAGAATTTAACTCGAGACTTTATTAGAACTTATAGTGCTTATTATACTCGACTGTATTTTGTTGTATGGAAATTTTCAAAAATATTGTAAAAGTTTGCGAGAACGCCCGAAAGGTCCAAAAAATGTTCAGTCCCAGTGGCGAAGGCCAAGTTGAATTAAAAATAAGTAAAATCGACCGGTATTTTCCATCTAGATCCCTGAAACTGAGGGACAACGATAAACAATAATTTTTAACGATCTCTTGCCGAATTGCGGCAGTATTACTCACTCGACGTACGTAATTAACGAGCTAATCGGACAATCACGGTCGGGGAGATAAATTCGTACGGAAAGAAAAATTCGCGGAAAATTAAACAACAGTAAATGAGACTTCAATGAAGAGTCATTGTAATCGCGAGCTTAAGTCGACGCGTTTGCAAAAAATGCCAGATTGCTGCAAAATTGACTTCGACACAGTCATTGAGCGCGAAAGTTTCACTCAAGGACTGTATGTTGACCGTTTTATTATGCATTGTCAATTTCTGTAAGAATACAGATGAAGAGCGTTATCTATTTGTCACCTTCGTTAGAAATCAACTTTTTTCGTAAATATGACCTTACGTTTTTCCCTTAGGAAGGAATATATATGTACCTTGCTGTTATTCTCGAGGCAGTGGGACAATTTAGTTTTTTTCTTTCAGATTTTGTTCTATATGTAATTCGAGAATTCGGTGAATTTTGAAGATTTCATAGATTTCAGCTGTATAGAAATTTTCAAACTTTTTCAAGTCACGTGTGTAGTGTTGAGCAATTATTCTAAAAAATTTGCGGTCGGCGTAATTACATGATACTACAATTTGGAAAAAGGGCGATTGCAAAATGAAAACAGTGGAAAAAGCAGTAGCCATTGTTCCATGGCATTAGATAAAGTTTTATGTGTCCAGACTTTTTTCCGGTCCTTCAATGATAGTGCGCATTCTGGTCATTACACAGTCATAACCGTGACATCAAATTGCAATCGAAGATTCGTTATCAAAGGAATTCATCGCTGATACCAATTAATTCTCACGCATGCATAGAATTCTGAAGAGGAATTTTTTGAGTCTCGAATGTCGTACGATTCGAAGCCAACAACTCGATTTTAGAATTTCCTAAACAACATCAATAAAATGCAATCAACGACCAAATTGATTGATATTTTTTTCACAAAAAACACTGTATAAATTGCAGGGAATTATTCTGTCTTCATTTTACTGGGGCTACATCCTGACCCATTTGCCCGGCGGGATGCTCTCGGAAAAATTCGGCGGCAAATACTCCTTGGGGCTTGGAATATTTTCCACCGCAGTTTTCACGATCATGACTCCTTTAGTTGTGGAGTGGTGCGGTGCCAGCGGACTTATCGGCCTGAGGTTCTTGATGGGCCTCGGAGAAGGCGTCACATTTCCCGCCCTGAACGTCATGGTCGCCCAGTGGACGCCTCCGGAGGAGCGATCGAAAATCGGCTCGATCGTATTCGCGGGGGCCCAGCTCGGCACCGTTTTCGCCAACACCGTCGGTGGCCTCGTTTTGCACAACTACTCCTGGGACGCGGTTTTTTACCTTTTCGGCGCTGTCGGCGTCTTCTGGTGCATCCTTTGGGTATTGACCTGCTACAATTCGCCCCAGGAACATCCTTACATTTCCGATGGGGAACTTAAATTCCTTCAGGTATTTAATTTCATAATTAACATTAATTTCAATGCTGTCAACTTTTGTCTGCAACTCGAAATGGATCGATTACAGGATCGACTGAGCGCTCACACGCACAAAAAGCCGCCGCCGATCCCTTGGGGACACGCCTTGAAGTCGGCGCCGGTTTGGGCCCTGGTAGCGGCCCAAATCGGCCACGACTGGGGCTTCTTCACCATGGTCACCGACCTGCCCCTCTACATGAGCAAGGTCCTCAAGTTCAGCATCAAGAACAACGGCTACCTCTCCTCCTTGCCCTACCTCTCCATGCTCGTCTTCTGCCTGATAACCTCCTGGCTCGCGGACTGGCTCATCGTCCGAGGCCACCTCTCCAGGACGAACGTCAGGAAACTCGGCACGACCATCGCCTCCCTCGGGCCCGGCTTCTTCATCGTTGCCGCCTCCTACGCCGAGTGCCAGAGAGTCCTCGTCGTCACCTTCTTCACCATCGGCATGACCCTCATGGGCACCTTCTACCCCGGCATGAAAGTCAACAGGTTGTTCTTTTATAATTTCATTGCAAATGGAGAATTCATTCATTCATTCATTCCATTCAATTTAATGTCGGTCCTTCAATTGGATAACTCATTAGAGCTAGAGTCCCTATAAATAGAGACTCTGGCCATCTGCAATGTGTTAATGTGTACCAGTGTACGTGTCGCTCACTTAAGTCGATTGACCCAAAATGGCGGCGGCACACACACGTATATTCGACACGTAGGTAAAATTGCTTCTTCCTATTGGAGCCGCCATTTTGGGTCAATCTTTGGATCCAGCCAATCAGACAGTTGCGCCCGATAGCGAAACTCTCTATTTATAGGAACTCTAATTAGAGCGATTTTCCAGTCTCGATCTCAGCCCCAACTACTCCGGGACGCTGATGGCGCTGGTCAACGGTATCGGGGCCCTCACGGGAATCCTGACCCCCTGGCTCGTGGGCGTCCTGACGACCAACGACTCCGTCTACGAATGGAGAACTGTCTTTTGGATCGTCCTCGTCGTCTTCATCGTCACGAACATTGTCTTCGTATGCTTCGCCAGCGGCGAAGTCCAGTACTGGAACGACCCGGAGTTCGTGCGCGAACAGCGCGAAAGGCAGAAACTCAAAAAAAGCACCAACATGTACACCGTCAACGCTGTCGACAGCGCAGCCGACAAAATGAGCGTCGGGGGCTCGCCTCTAAGGACTCGAATCACTCGGGGAGAACAAGCATGAGGATTAGTGGGAAAACGCGCGTTTCGGGGCTTGTCTCTGGAACGTGACATTGGAAACCAGTGAGAAACTCGAGTTCCGGAACTTCCGGCGTGGAAAAAATGACGCAGTTTGCAACTGTCTTTTTCTACGCTTTGTAATACGAAACCCGGTGGAAAGCCTCTTTTATTCCTGGAACAGTGAAATTTTACTGATTTTCAGGCCAGAACTGAGGATCCAGCAGCCTCGAAATATCCATTTCAGATTAGCGCAACTATTTTTATTACATTTACTTTGTACTTGTCAGTGAAATTTACTGGTAACTTGATAAAATTTAATGAAAATCAATCATTTTTTATTTTACCATCGGAATTAGAGGCGATTTCACTGTTTCAGATTTAGAGAGGGTGTTGGGAAGTTGGCAGCTAAATTTCAGCACGTGAAAAAGATGGATTCATTAGTTCGAAGAAATCAAGTTGATAAAAATGATTGAGAAAAAGAAATTTTCAGTGCATGAATGACGCGCGTGCATTAAAAAATTGAACGTCCAACTTTCGAATCTCGCAAACTGAGAATTACGAAAAAAGGGACGAAATCGCGTCGCAATAACGACGAGGAAATCTCGGATCGAGATAAAAACTGTTATCAGCGAGATGTGGAAAGTGTGGTGTCTTTTTTATTCTGGTTGCGTTTTCTACCGATAATTTTAATCCGCGCATGATTAATAATTCTGGTCGGTCGTTGCTTGGCGGAGGACGATTTTCGAGTGTCGATTGCGCTTATTGATATGCGGCGTGTGATTCTGAGTTTTGTCGTAGACCTGATGTAGATGATTAGTTCAGTGGCATTTTTCAGCCTTGATGGGAATTTTTGCGAGGACAATTAGTTCGAATTTTTCCTATGCCCCTGTTACTTTGACTGATTATTGTATGAGATTAATGTATTATTTACCCGTAAAAAAGTCAATTATGTACGTGACACTTGGAAAATAAAAGACAATGTGTCGATTGCTGAAATTGTATTATGCGCCTGTGTGAAAATGTATGACGTGCGTGTTTACAAATTTATCGTAGAATAATGAAGTTGTACATGAAGAAGTGAAAAGTGCGTATCAAACAAAAATTATAATTTATTACAATATCGCATCGCGTAAAATTCCAGTGTACTTTTGTAGTACAACTAAAACACACAAAATGCTCTCAAATTCGTAAAATTTATCCCATCAAATGATTCCAATATGAATCTATCAATGTTTGTAAAAAACGTACAAGTTTTTTCATAAATAAAGAACGAAACCCAAAAATGCCATTTTTCTTCAAAATCGATGCCACTTTTAATTTTTGTTTTGTTTCCAATAGATTTTTCATTGAATTTGAATTTTTTTGGATTACTTTTTTTTCTGCTTATATCGAAACAGATTGAATCACGTATAACCAAAAGATAAAAACAAAATGATGTGTGCAGTTCAATGCATTTATTTAAAATTAATTTATAAATCATTAAGACAAGGAGTAACTTATGTACATATCGTTATTAGACTAATCAACTCAACATTAAAAATGTCATTTTTTAAACATAGTCCATGCAAATGATGATTGATAAAAATTATAACATTATTTCATAGTCTTTCGTTCGGCGACAAACAAACCACAACATTCTTGAAATATGTAAAATTTTGTAGACTACACTCACAATTTCAGACGTATTCTGCTATTTGTCCTAGAGAATTTCGGAAGACTGAAGAATCAACACGTTACAATTTTCTGTGGTCATATGCAATTTTCAGAATAAAATTGCGTTCAAATAACAAAATAACTATCGATGATTAAGTACAAATTCTACAATCTTACACTTTTTGACTTCAATTCTAGTACATTTTTTTAATTAAAGAGTTTTCAAATTTGCCAATTTCGCAATTATTGAATCAACAAAACTCGAGTTGACCAACTTTGAGAGGATGTAACTCGAATCACGTGTAGAAAATTGCGGAAATTCAATATGTGCACTAAAAAATTAAAAAATTGTCAAATTCTAAAATTCCGATGCTAAAAAAATGTTTTTCAAAAGTTAAATTGCTTCCCATTTTCAAAAACTAGATTTAATTGAAAAACATTACACGTCTGGTCGAACAGTCATTTTTGCTCAAAAACCGTCACATGCTTCTCCAGTTTTCCAAAACCTGATAGAACACAGACAGTTAAAAAAGTGCACTCGGATCAAAAATTAAAAACCAACTTACAAAAATATTGTTAGTAAATAAAAACAGTAATCATCGCACAGTAAACTTTTCAACATTCAGAACTTGAAAATGTTAGTTCATCAGAAGGCTTTGTTTGAATACACGAGAAACATAAACCTTCTGGCAGAATTTTTTCTACGTTTTTTTAAAAATTACAGATCACATTGACCTTCGGTCGTTTTTAAAACTTGAATATGCAATTCCTCCCCCCTACCGACACATTTCAACCTTATTCTATCGTTTCATGCATAAGTCTTGTTTTCTTTCAAGATTCTTATCATTTTGCCAATGAAAATTTGCGTGACAAAAATGTACAACTTTCTTCAAATGACGAGTTTGGAATTTCACCTGAACAAGGCGCGATTTTTCAAAAATATTTGCTGAAGGAAAGTTGTCATTATCGGGATTCGGCCTTGGTTTTCGGTGGCTTGAAAACCTTCATCTTCTTCGGTTTCTTCTGTTTCGCCTCACCAGTCTTGCCTGCGCGTGACTTAAATGCTATCCAACTATCGACCCTCGATTGTCGGGACTCTTCGAAATTTTTCTGCCACTCTTTTTCCATCGCCGCTTGTGCTTCGGCTGACAATTCTTCTTCTCGTTTTCGTTTCCTTTGTTCCGCATCGCGATTCGCCAATTCTCTTCTACAGAATAAACGATAAATTATCAATAATTAGTTTTATATTGAATCAAACAAAATAATTTTATTGTAATTTCTGCAAAACTTTTGATACTTTCACCCAAACTCTCTAAAATTCAAAAATTATCAAAAAGTTTTTTTCGATCTCTTTTTATACATTTTTTTATACTTTATACTTGTACATCAATTGCTGTATTCTATTAAGCAGGTTTTTTACCTTCTGCGCTCCATGTCTGCAAAAAGTTTCATCGTCATGACGTACACTGCATGTCGGTAGCCTTTTTCTGTTTCTTCTTCCATTATTAATGGTGCCCCATCTGACCCAAGTTTTCCTTCTTTTTTCAATTTTTTCTTTTTTTCTGCAATCTATGGAAAATGTCAAGAGTTAATTGGAGTTTGAAAACATTTCAACTACAAGAGCCAATAAGACTATTTCTGACCAGATCATAAAGTTTAAGAATAACAATGTTGGATTTTTTGGTAGCATTGAATGCTTATGAAAATTGCTTGAAATTCCAGTTTTTTTATGATTGCAAAAATGTACCATGTGATCCGTTCTTGCTTTAGCTTCTTCAATAACATCCATGCATTTGGCTCTTGTTTCTTCAGCCTCCAAAGTTTTCCAAGCTTTGTTGACAACTGTAACAAATGAATAAAATTAATTAAGAAAGAATATAAAAATTTCAAAGTTTTTCAAACTTTGGCACACGTCAAGTTGAGCGAAAAAAATAGAATGCTGAGCAATTTGAATGTTGGCAGTTTTTCACGGAATCGCATATGTAGAATCTCAGAAAATTCTAAATTGTTTGCACTCCAAATATGTGATAAACGAAACAAACATCAACAAAATTGTAAGGTTTCAGCGATGGAATTTTTGTGTGAAAAAAGATGGAATTCTATATAATTGTGAAATTCAAATAAATAATTCACTATTTTGTGGTTGCTGATTTTTGTATAAAAATAATATAATTAAATGCTCACTCTCAAACGCTTGTTGTGCTCTCTCGGCATCATCTTGATTTTTGTCCGGATGAACAAGTATTGACATCTGAAAAACAAAGTATGTAATAATAAACGAAATATATTTCAACGAATCTTTGAACTAAAAATCCAATGTTTGAATAAAAAAAAGTATAATTCATTGAGTAGTTTGGTGATGAAACTTGTTACTTACACGTTTGTATTTTCTCTTGATATCATCAACAGGACTTTCTGGTTCCACTTGCAAAACCTCGAAAGGATTCAAATTAAAGTACGAGGAACCTGGACGGAGCAATCTGTCGATCTGTTGTTTTGGCGTCAACACCGAGTCCCGTTTTTCTATTTCTTTTACCTAAAAATACTCTAGGTTAGCTTCAGACGAAACAAACATTAACCTGAAAAGCCTTAAAAAAACACACAAAATTCACCTCCAGAGCCTCCAGAACCACATAAAAATACATAAAAAATCGAGTAAGACGGGAATATTCTTATTTTTGTTGAATTCATTTTTCATTTAGCTCCATTTTTTGACACTTGATCTAGTACGTTCGTACACTAAAATTAGAACAATTGATAACAAGCAAAAAGTAAAAATTTTCAAATGAGGCAAAGAGAAATACGAAAAATTTTGCTGTCACTTACTTCTGTGTAAAATTCATCGAAAAATTCATCTTTTTTGGCTAAATGGTCGTTTGATAAACTTGAATTGCTGGCCGCCATTTTTTGTTTTGATTGTTGAATTTTCGGAGAAAAAAAAATGATTTTTTTTTTTTCGATACTGGCGGCCTCTAGCAAGAGCTTTTCCACTGCTGCCAACAGAAGAAAAGCGAACATCACAGAGACCGACTTTTTCACTCTTGCATGAATAGTAAGAAAGAAAGAGACGGCGCTGGATGCGCAGTGGCCCTTTGCGCTAATCCAGTCTCTCGCCTTGCTCACATTGCTTCCCAGGACCCGTCGGCTCTTATGGGAGTCCTAGGCAAATTCCAATGGTAGTACAAAGGGAAAGTGGCGGCGCTGCAATAGCATTTTTTCTCGCGGAATTCGAGAGA